>WBNO01005329.1:146-27952 GCA_013400575.1 Peucedramus taeniatus | reverse complement strand
GCGGGGAGGGGGCTGCGCTGGGCTGGGCTGCGGCGGGGCCGCCCCCGTGTCCCGGTTGAGGGGGGTCCCGGTTCCTCACACTGGGACAGGCCCGGGCTCGCAGGGAGGGGGATCCCGGCCGCTTTGCCGGTGTGTGAGGGGAGATCCCAATTGCATCACCCGGGACAGGCCCGGCTCTGAGGGGGATCCCGCTTCCTCCAGCCCCGCCGGGAGGGACCCGCAGCTCCTGATCCCGGCCCAGGCCGGGGGCTGCGCTTCGCTCGCAGCTCCGAGCAGGTGTCGCGGTTTCTTCACCGGAGCGTGCGGTGGGTTCGTGGTTCCTCCGCCGGGGCGGACGCGGGCTGGGGTCCCTCGGAGCCCCCCGGAGCATCCCCCGCCGCTCCGGGTGTGGAGCAGCCGCGGGCGGGAGCTGCCGGGCTCGCCGTGGCCGGTGTTGTTCCCGTTCCGCTCCGGTTGTCGTAGGTGCAAATTGCTGCACTTCCAAAGCCTCCCTTGGCTGGTGATGTCTCTGCAAAGCCCATCAGCAGAAATTCCCGGCATAACCAATGCGCTTTCCGGGCACGAGATGCCTTTCCTGGTCCACATTCAGGGATGTCAGGGCTGTGCTGTTCTTGTCTCACCTGCTCGTGTCAGTGTTTTGTTTTTAACTGTTTCGAGAAAATTTATGAGCCTGTTTGCGGCAGAAGCTTTGCAAGAACAACAGAGCACACGGCTGGATTTGCAGGAAAAGGTTCCCTTTTATTCCTCTGTGTCAGGAGAGGGTAAATATTTGTTTTGAATTGGTGGTGCTGCTGGTTGGATGGAAAGGAAAGGCACCTGCCTGGGAAGGTGTGGGGCTGGAGCTCTGCTCACCTGGGTGTTGGATGTTCCTGCTGGAGTTAGTTTGTACCAGAGTGAGGATAATTTGGAGGTGTTTGTAGTCACTGGAATCATTTTGTGTGGCTCAGTATCCTGGGGTTTTGCCTTCAGTGGTCAGTCCTTGCTGCCACTCCAGAGCTGGGTGTTCCTGAGGGAGTTCTTGCAATCTGCAATTACAGGTTGTCCTTCAATTAACTCACACGTTGAGCTCTCACCTTCTGCAGGAGGAGTCAGCATCCAGATTTCATTTCTCCTCAATCCCATCTCAGTTTCTCCCAAATCCAAGCGCTCCTAACCCAGGTTTTGCTCTTGGAAACCCATCACACTTTCAAGAACCTGGTTTTGAGGAAAGAACTCAAGATGAATAACTTTTCTGAGCATTCTGGGTACTGAAGTGATGGAAACACTGACCAGAGAGCTGAGTAAAATGTCTCCTTTGTAGACTTTTTCTTTCAAATTCCATGATTTCATCGGGGTTTAAAATGCAGCATAAAAGCAAAAAGGGGTTAAGCACAACTTTGCTGTTTGCTCTCATTTTCATTTGGCAAGCAGCACGTTGCTGTCAGTTTGAAAACGCCTTACTCAGTTGGTGGAAGCAGCCCAAAATTTCTGTTGCCTTTTCATTATTAGTAATTGTCTTTTTGCAATGTTTACCATCTTGTCTGCTTTATTGTTGGTTACTGCTCAGAGCAGAGGCAGAAATCCTGAACTTCCTTTCTGCCATGGTCATCCTCCACCTATTTATGATGTTGGATCCATGTGGGATTTTTAAATTCTGATCCACCCCCTCCTTTACTACCCTCACCAAGAAAAAAACCCCAAAAATCATATGAGAAAGAATAAACTTTGTTTCCCAGAGGGTTTCCCTGGAGCGTGGAGCAGCAGAGGGCTGTTTTTCAGCTGGCACAGTGGATTTTTGGCATTTCAGCTCTGCAGACCTTGCGCAGAGCGGAGGTGGGTGGTCGATGGAAGCTCTGGAGCTGCTTAATTGTCTTGTGAGTGGGACCTTGGTGTTCATAATCCAGAGCTTTCTGCCAGTCCCATAGTAACAAAGTGGGTGAGGACAGGAGAGGGGGAGTTCTTATTTTTTTCTCTGTGACATTGACTCCTGTTTTTTGTTTGTGGCTCTGCTCCTTCCCTTTTTATTTTTTATTTTTTCTCTGTGAGGTTTGGAATTTCAGGACTGCACTGATTTCTGGGCTTGTTTACCAGGGCTTGTCTCAATTTTCTCAGCCCAGGGATGCTTTGATGCAGCTATTTACTCATCCAAGGCTGTTGCTGCCCTTTCAAATTGTGATTAACCAAAAAATTAACGTGCAGCTACTGCTGAGCCCTTCAATATGTGACTCTTGAAATGCTAAAAAATGTAAGATTTTTAAAGACAATTTGTGACCTGCATTTTAAAGATGTTTCTTGTTGGAGATTTTCTCAAGTTTCCAGGATTGTTTTTTTTTTAATATTCACTTAAAGTCACTTAATTTTGAGGGCTTTCAGCCAGAACTGTGTTTGAGCTCCCTCTGATGGGCCTTGCAGTCTTACCTTGGGAAAAAAAGACCCCCCCAAACTCCAAAAAGCTGCCAGTGGGTGCTGTCTCCCAGCCCCACCTGCCCCAGAGCAAACCCAGGGAATTTAACCCAGGTTAATGGTGATGTTTGGAAACATTGTGCAAAAATTTCATCACCCTTTGCTTGTGTATTTTTAGGTGTTATCCAAAGTTCTGCATGGCTTTTGTTGAGTTCCTGAAAACCATGTGAAGTAAAAAGTCCGTGTTTATATTTTAAACCTGACTAATTTTAATACAAAATCCTGTTGCAGTTTAATTTTGCCAAGTGGAATATGTTGTAATAGCATAGATTTGATTTTTATTTGAAATAAAAATGAGGTGACACCCCACAGTTTGTGATGGAGTGTGTGTAAAACCCACACACATCCCCCTGCCACAAAATTTGTACTTAAAAATGAGGCACTCAGTGGTTTTCTGGTTCCTGTAGAAGAGATCAGAATCTCTTTGTACATCCTCAGCTCAGCGTTGGATGTAAATAATATGCAAAACAGTATTTAAAAGCTTAGTTAAATCAGGAATGCTAATCTGCTTTTAAAAATGAGAAGCACTAATGATGATAATGATGATACCGAGCTGCAGTGGTTCCTGATGTCTTCAGCAGGTTTTTATTAAATAATGTGATACAAAAGAAATTCCTGATGACGTAAGAGTGGTTTTGAATGTCTGAGAGATATTAAAGAAATGCATCAAAATCAGGACTGAGCCCTCCTAGCACAGAGATTGATGCTTCCAGCTGGCAGCTCAGCTTAAAAGTGAGTTTCTCTCAAACACAAATGTGAATTTTTCAAGCTCTAGGGGTATTTTTTTCTTCATTGACTTTCCCAAAGTTTGCACCCTGAGTTTGCACATTTCCAGACCAAGAAATGAGTGATTTGGGCTTTATCTGTGCCCACCACTGGAGTGATGAATTTCCTTCTCTGATGCATCCCAGCATCTCTGAGGTTGGAAAGCCCTCCCAGCCCAGCCTGTGGCCCATCCCCAGCTTGTCCCCACCCAGTGCCACCTCCAAGCCTGGGGACTCCCAGCCCCCCTGGGCAGTACCTGACCTCCCTTTCCTTGCAGGAATTCCTGCTGATGTCCAGCCTGGACAGCTTGAGGCCGTTCCTCTTGTCCTGGAAACTTTGTGGCCACCACAGAGCAGGACCCCAAGCAGAGCAGGGACTTTGGAACCCCCAGAGGTGCTCCAGGTGCCACCACCTCGGGCTGTGGCATCACAGGCTGGCCCAGCCAGCAGTGCCCTTCATTCTTTGAAAGAATGTTTGTAGATCAGCGGGGTGAGAGGCAGAGGGGACCTGCCAGGGCACAAAGAATCTCTGTTCTTGTGCAACCCTTGGCTTCCCTCAGCCTGCCTGAGCTGTCCAAGGTAAACACAGAGCTCTGCTGTGCCATCCTGGGAAACTGCACTGAGCAGGGCAAGGTTTCTTCTGCAAACCCAGGCAGCTTTTGTTGGATTTTTTAAAAATATTTTTTTTTTTTTTTTAAGGAGACAATGACTTTTTTACTGATTGTCCCATCACTCCCACACAGCACAGCTGCTGTTGGACAAAGTGTTTCTGTGTGCAGTGGCCAAATCCCTCGGTGTTAATGATGTAGCAAAGCTGGGAAGGCTCTGGGAGCACGTGAGGCTGAATTGTACAACTGCTGCATTTTGGGTGTTTGGTTGTAATTCTCAGGGTGAACATGTGGGACTCAGCTCCGGCTGCTGCGCTTGGGTTTTATTTAGCATCAGCACTGGGTGGTAATTTGCATTTATAGAAGGTGCTCATTTAGGAACAGAATTTGTTCTCAAGGTGAGGTACAGTCAGTTCTTCCAGTTCTTTGGGGTTGATTTGGGGTTTTCCCCTCAAAACAAGCTGCAGAGGGGAGCTGAGCCTGTGGTTACACTGAAAAGGGGGAGCTGTGGATACTGAATCTCTTGGTTTACCAGTCAGAAATTGAAAATTTGTGGTGCAGTTTTTGAGTTCCAGCTGTGACTGTAGAAGTGCCAGAGGTGCCAAAGCCCTCGGGGGCAGGAGGGGCTGGTGCTGAATTTATCTGAGTTTTGTGCTGGCCAGGGCTGAACGAGGATCTCTGCAGGAGTAAAACCTCACCCCACAAAACACAGCCACTGGAATTGTGCCTCAAAGTAATTTTCAAGAGTATTTGGTATTGAAAAATGATTTTAGTAGCGGTGTGGCCTGAGGGTGAATTATCTTCAGGATCTGTGAGGTGGAACGGAAAAAGAGCTGTGGAAAAAGAGCTGTTCCTCCCAGCACAGAGGAAAAGGAGGGGAAACCCCAGGGCCTGGAAAGCCCAGAGTGGGGTTGTGGTTGTGTGAGGACGTGGGCTTGGGAACCATTCTTACCTGTTCTTGGGTTTCTCCATCAGATTGGTTCTTACCAAAGTTTTTATCAAGTAAACTATCTCAGAAACAACATTTATTGAAATCTGCCTGCTCCTCTCTCTGACACTCTGTTCTCCATTTTATAATCAATTTATCAATGCCATTGATTTTGGTTCAGAAGCTCTTCCTGCACTTGAGGAATATCAAAGCCCTGACTCTGCTGAGGCAGCAGCACCAGGCACATCTCAGTGAGAGTTTTCACTCCTGTGTCCAGTCCAGCATGGCCACATGTGGCCACAGCAGGGATGGACCAGATTAAACCAAACCCGTGGGTTTGGGGCTTTTGGGGGACTTTTAACCCAGACTTCCTGCACTGTGTGAATTTTCTGTAAGAAATTCCTCCCTGGGAGGCCCTGGCAGGAGTTGCTGGGATAAGCTGTGGTTTTCCCATCCCTGGAAATGTCCAGGCCAGGGGCTTGGAGCAGCCTGGGATAGTGGAAGGTGTCCCTGCCCCTGGCACGGGGTGGAATTTGATGATTTTAAGGTCCTTCCAACCCAAACCAGTCTGGGATTCTCTGAATTTACCGAGTGTTATCGAGCACTTTCATTGTCCTGGTAATCAAACACTAATTTAGCAAAAACCAGACATCCTCTCAAAATGATCAATAGGGATTTAACCAAACTGTATTAAAGGCTAAATATTTATCTGTGTTCTCCATTATCCATCCATGATTGCAAAGGAACATTTTCTTGAGCAGTGGAAGGGCAGTTTGGTCCGTGGCCCTGACAGCATCGATCACTCCTTGATGCTCTGTTCCACACTGGCATCGATATTTTTGTGCCTAATGCAGGATCTGAAACTCAAGCAGACTTCAAGGCACTTTTCAGCAAATGTAACGCTGTCTCTTGGAAAAAAAAAAGTAAAGAAAATAAGCTTTTCTGGGTTAAAACCATTCCTGCTTGTGCTGGCTGGAATTCTGCCCTGGTGTTTTTGTAGCTGTGCTGGAGGAGCTGTTCCTGAGGGGTTCCTGAGGGCTTGGAGTGAGGGCAGATTCAAAATCAGGTGGATTTTTGGGAACAGAGTTCATTTTGTCACAGTGACCAGCTGTGACCTCACTGCTGCTTCACTTTTTTTTTTTAAATTTTGGTCACAACTCCTCACATTTTGTGACACAAATGTGGTCCCAAAGGCTGTGGTGCCCCATCCCTGGGAGTGGGCAAGGTCTGGGGTGGTGGGAGGTGTCCCTGCCTGTGGCAGGGGTGGCACTGGATGGTCCTTAATGTCCCTTCCCCCAAACCACTCTGGGATTCTGTGAGGTGGCAGCTGGATGTGAGTCTCTATGATCAACATCTCTGGAGTTAATATTTAAAATGTTGCTTTGATTTGTTTGCAACGATTTGCATTTTGTGGTGTTGGAAGTGAAATCCAGGAATGAAGATCTGTGAGGGTCTCCAGCAGTGTTTGTGGAGCATTGAACAGCCCCTCTTGATCATTTTATGTTTTATGTTTTGGCCTGATCTCCTTGGGACTTTATAAAGTTGTAACCAAGTGTTGATAACAGCCTTGTTTTGCAAATTATTGAAAATTCTTCCCCTTGTACCAGAACAATCCTTTGCCATCAAACAACAACACCACACACCCACAAAAAACAGCTCTTAAATAATGAAGTGGAGGAGGCTGAAGTGCTGCAGCTTGAGCCTGCAGCAAGAATTCCACAGCCCTGGCTGCTCCACAGGCAGATTTTCTCCAAGTGTCTTTTCCTTCCTTTGCCTGGTCTATCACTTTTCCTGATGATTGGGAAAATCTCCTCTGTGCTGTCCCTGCTGAGCTGCTCACTGGTGGTTTTACTCTGGTTACTTATCACTCCAGAGCAGTAAGATGTGTTAACTGCACACTGCAGCTCTGTCAGATGAATTTTCAATGAATTTTGGTACCCAGCTATTACTATTTATGTGAATATTATTTTCCTTGGACGGCCCAGGTCTCGGAGGGGAGGGAATTGGAGTTGATATCCCAAAATATATGAATTTCCAGGCAGATGGTGATAGCTCCCACCTCAGACAGAGGAGCAGTTGTTGGTGACAGGATGGGGCCTCTTCAGACCTGTTGGAGGAGCAGCTTGGGAAGCTGTGCAGGAGATTCTTCCAGCTCTGGAGCCTCAAAGTGGGATTTCAACATCTGTAAGCTGGATTAAAGGAATAAAAAACCTCTGTGGGAGAAGGGAAGGCAGAGATTGTTTCATACCCTGACTTCTCACTTTCTGATTCCTTGCAGAGTGTAGATTGTATTCCTGGCAGCAAGAGGGATAGAGAATATCTGATTTAATATTTATTTCATATCTTAAATATTGCACAGGTTTCCAGCAGCCAGCTCAGATTCAAATGTCTGATTGACCTTCTCCTTGTAATTAGATTTGCCTCTGGTTCAGGGAGATGATTGTGCTGAACGAGCCTTTTGCATTCAAAGAATTTGGACTCTGATGATATTTGGGATATTTTTGATACCTGAAGGGTTGGCTGATGCCACATTTTCAAGCCACAAACAATTTTCTGTAGCTTTTGGCCACTCTGAGGGCAGAGTGAGGTGGCCCTGAACCCCAAAGAGTGCAAACATGCCCTGCTTGGCTCCTAATTTACGAAACTTGTAGGGTTACATAACTGAATTTTCATTCTTTAGCTAAAAATAAAAAATGGAACATAAAAGCTATTTTCATCTTACTTAATGAGGGCATCTCTGCTTTTATTTCAGCTTTTCTGAGGCATTTCAATAGGAGGAATGGGGATGGTTGAGGAGCTTTTTGTTGAAGCTGGACAATTGTTTCCTGGCGTTCTCCATCAGATTCCTGCTCAGAAGGAATATTTGCTTTAAGAAAAGAAGGTCCCTTTTAACTCAGCCTTTTCTGTGAGAAATTTATTTTTAGGTTTGTAGTAATCAGTGCTGTGTTGCACCTCAGCTGTGTGGGGTAGGGCTGTGTCTCTGCTTTTTGGGGTTGTTTTTTGGGGTTCCTCTGTGGGTTTGCTTTGTCTCCTGCTCTCCACGAGTCACCCAAGTGCCCAAAGTTTGATGATAACAAAGAAAAAGTGATCCTTGCCTCCCAACTCTCTGCACAATCCATTGTTATCTAATAACACCCACAAAAACAAACAAAATTTTGAGAGTGTCGAGCTCCATCTAAATACAACCCAAAAGAATTCTTTCCCTTCTGGATATCAAATAATACACGAGGAGCTCCAAGCAGGAGCCCTCTGCTCTGCTTTCTCCTGAATTATCAGCAGCATCCACGCCTGCCTCTCACTGAAAGGCTGGCAGGGAAGGAGGGTGCCACTCTGGGAGCTGCCACGGGCTGGGGTTTGTTTTTCAAAGCTCTCAAATCAGGTTTGGTGCCTGTTGTAGCTTTGCTTGGCTCCCTGCCCGGCGATAGAGCACAACTCGGAAGAATAGTCACTATTTTAAGGCTCCAGTTTGCTGTATCCTGTTTTTGCTGCTCAGTTGTGACTGTGAAGTTTTAAACAGTAAACCTTTGTTCACCAGAAATAGCAAAGTGTTTTTAAACACCAAGTCACAGCCTGTGCATTAAGTTTAATTCTTTATTATGATGGTTTCGTTTATTTAATTAAATCCTGCAAGGTGTGCTCTTAATGATTCTTTGCCCTCGACCCCCCAATGATTCATATTAATTCATACTGGGGAGGAAAATGCAGTTTTTCTCTGTTTTCTCCATTCAGAGATTAAAAAAGAAATAAACCAGAAATAAATAATAGAAAATAATCACAGCATTAAATGCTGTTACCTCCTCTTTCCCCTCATCTTTCTTTGAGTTCGCAAGAGAAAATTGATTTTTTCTTGTGAGAAAAAAAAAATATATATATTTTTCACAGAAAAAGCATTTTGGGGGTTGTAAATAATGTTGGGGTGTGAGATCTTTCCACTTTGACAGGAATTGGAGGAGGCAGCTGGGGGAGAGCTGCGAGCCTGGGTGATTTTTACAGCCCCGTTTCCTCACGGTTTTATGGCTCAGGCAAGCTGGGGAGCTGCTTGTAGCTCCTGAAGGAGAATCTAATGGGGCCTTGGAATTTGGAGATGACTCATAAGAGGACAAAACAATCCAGTTAAGTGATTTGAGGTCTTAAATAATCTCTTCAACAGGAAGGTGAAGAAAACATGAACTCATGAGTAATAATTGGCTCTCTTGGAGTGCTAAAAGTGCAGCACTGGGGCTTGGCCAGGGCTCAGCTGATTCCTGCTCTGCTGATCAATAACATCTCAGCTCTCATGAATGGAATTTATTTGACTGGACTGTAATGCTCTTAGCAAAGGATTATTTGGATTGCAGTTCTGACTTGGGATTCTTGGGGTGTCCTGTGCCTGGCCAGGAGTTGGGCTTGATCCTGATGGGTCCCTTCTAACTCAGCCTGTTCTGTGATAAATTCATTTTAGCTTGATCCTGATGGGTCCCTTCTAACTCAGTCTTTTCTGTGATAAATTTATTTTGGCTTGATCCTGATGGGTCCCTTCTAACCCAGTCTTTTCTGTGATAAATTTATTTTAGCTTGATCCTGATGGGTCCCTTCTAACTCAGTCTTTTCTGTTAGAAATTTATTTTAGCTTGATCCTGATGGGTCCCTTCTAACTCAGTCTTTTCTGTGATAAATTCATTTTAGCTTGATCCTGATGGGTCCCTTCTAACTCAGCCTGTTCTGTGATAAATTTATTTTAGCTTGATCCTGATGGGTCCCTTCTAACTCAGTCTTTTCTGTGATAAATTTATTTTGGCTTGATCCTGATGGGTCTCTTCTAACTCAGTGTAGTCTGTAATAAATTAATTTTAGCTTGACCCTAATGGATCCCTTTTAAATCAGACTTTACTGAGAGAAATTTATTTTAGGTTGTTTTATAGTGTTGCACCTCAGCTGTGTGGGGTAGGGCTGTGTCTCTGCTTTTTGGGGTTGTTTTTTGGGGTTCCTCTGTGGGTTTGCTTTGTCTCCTGCTCTCCACGAGTCACCCAAGTGCCCAAAGTTTGATGATAACAAAGAAGAAGGGATCCTTGCTTCCCAATTCTCTGCTTCCTGGACATGCAGCCTGCAGAAATGAGTGGTTTTAGTCCCAAATCCAGAGGGTGGGAATGCCTTCCTCAGGTTATCACAGGCTGGAGATAAGAACTGACTCCATCACCTCCTCCTCCTCTGTCAGAGCACAGAATTTGCAGTTCTGCCTTAATTTTGGAGAGGTTTTTCAGCAGCTGCAGGGGCCTCCTGCAGGTGTTGCAGTCTTTGAGCCCTCAGGATTTTCCTGGGAAGCCACTGGAAGTGAAGGATTGAAGCAATGCTATCAGGTAACCTTAAAAAATAATCAGATTTACAAAGTCTCAACTCAGCTGCCTCGCTGTGCCCTTCCCTGTGCCTGGCAGTTTTTATTACTCTCACAATGAAAACACCTTTTTCTGAATCCCAGTTTGTTTTTCCATGGAGCTCCTGTTTCATTCCAGGAGATGGAAGAGGAGGATTTTGCTTCCCCTTTGCTCTGTGCTGAGCTGGTGGGAGCTGGAACAATCCCAGGCAGCAGCACAACCCTTTGCTCCTGGTCCTTGGAGGTGTCACCTCCTGTTCTGTTGTTAATTTTTGAAGTTTTGGAGAAAATTTGGGTGTTTTAGTGCGTTGGGGATGAAAATTAAAATCCCTGAAAATCAAGGCTGGCCTGAGGAAGGAGTTGCTTGGGAAGTGTCTCAGTGGCAGAAACAAAACTGCTGCTCTTTTGTGGCTGTTAAATTCCAAGATATTACAACAGCTTCCTTCCCTTAAAAAAAAAAAAAAAAAAAAAAAAAAAAAAACAAAAAAAAAACCACCACAAAAAAACCAAAAATGCTTTTTTTTTTGGCCTTTTCCTGCATTTTTGTTCTTCCTGGCTGCGTTTGCTTGGCCTGAGAGCTCTGTTTGTGTCCTGACACGGCGATGGGATAATGGAACAAATCCTTAAAAGTGACTGCAGTGACAGTTGTGGTGCTGGAGGAGTAAACAATGATGTAGCAGTTCCACGAGCCTGGGGTCACATCCAGTTCATCCCATATGTCTGCAGTTTTTCGGGGTAATTTTCACTTTGTTTCTAGTAGACATTTGGCTTCCTGTTTTGGCTTTGCTTGTCCCATTCCCTGCAAAATCCATCCCTCCAGGACACCAGGATCCTTGGGAGGCAACAAGGATTGGCACAGGCAACGAGGGAAACTTTTACTGGGCTTGTCCTCACTCCTCTGTCCAGAGCCAGCCTTCAAATCCTCACTTTCATGACACTAAAAACACTCAGAAAATTCAAAAAACTCCCCCAAACCGTTGCAAAACATTTTGTTCCAAGCTGCTGCTGGAATCTCTGAAGTCCCAAGCGAGGCAGGCAGAGCAGCTGCTCTCACTGTGGATTATCCCTTTCCTCTCAACTTCAGCCTTCATTTCCTCTCCCCTCCTTCCTGGGAGGAACAGCTGTGCCTTTGGAGCCTCTGCTGCTCTTGGAGCACGGCTGGAAACTGCAGGAAATCGGTGACTGTAGAAATCTGCCTCTTCCTGAGTGTGACAGCCCAGTCAGAGACAGGCACGGGCTCCTCTGCTCCTCATCCTGACAAATGGGGCTGGGGAGAGCCAAGGAGCTGCCTCTGCATCCTCTTCCCCTTCCTCCTGCCCATGGAATGTGGATTATTCAAAAAAAAACCCCGGTTTTAGTCCCAAATCCAAAGGGTGGGAATGCCTTCCTCAGGTTATCACAGGCTGGAGATAAGAACTGACTCCACCACCTCCTCCTCCTCTGTCACAGCACAGAATTTGCAGTTCTGCCTTAATTTTGGAGAGGTTTTTCAGCAGCTGCAGGGGCTCCTTTGTGTTCACACAGGCACTGGCTGGGATTTCAGAGCCCCTTTTTTATCTCTCAGCTGACAGCAGCCTGCTCACCTCGCTGGAATTGCAGATATTTTTTTATCTCCTCTGTCTCAAGCCCTTTCCTAGAGGATCAGGGTGTTTTATCACAGAATTTGAGCTGTGCTTTGCTGTTATCACACCTTTTTCTTTCTCTGAGCTGCTCCAAAAGACAATTTCAAACATGTGGCTTTGCACCATAAGATTTATTTCCCTCATTTATCAGGGCATTGAAGATAAACTCCATTATTTACATATTACAGGTGCCTGCTGAGGTGAAAATATTGCTGTTGTTAGATTTCATATTAATTTTTAATTACACAAGAAATTAAAATAAAAAGCTAAACTTGCAAATCCATCTCTTCAGCCACCAATTGAATATTTGATAACAGCATGGGTGAATTTATATCAGCAACATGTAAATAATGGAAGTATTTGTAATTATTTGCAATAAATTATCCAAAACATGATAAAATTATAAAAACAATCAGTATTCACCCAAGCTCTGAAAGCATTATAGAGATTAAAAAGTCCAAAACTCTTCCCAACCTTCATTCATCTCCTCTGGGAGCAGCAGGATATTTTAATTCATTTATCCTCCCTTCCCAGGTGGGATCCAGAGGTGCTGGTGGCTGACTGGGAGCCTCTGGAATATTTGAAATATTTTCATTTATCCCTCTTTTCCCTGGATTGCTCCAGCCTTGGAGCTCCACTCAGACTTTGAGTTGCTGAGGGGAGAATTAAACCTGCAGGGAAGAACTGTGAGGAGTTCCAGAACAGCCTTTCCAGAATTCCCCTGCTGGGATTATTCCCATTTTCCAGGAGGATCCCAGAGTTGGGAACAGTTTGGGATCCAAAACCAAATCCTCTGCCCCTGAAACTTGTTCTGTGCTCAGACCTTTGTGCGTGCTCATTATTGATTTTAATTTTTGGGTTGGGAATGCAGAGAGGCACTGGCAGCTGCTGGAATTCACAAAATTGTGGCCAACACAGAAATTCCCTTTTCCTTGGTTTAGCAGGATTTTCTTTTAATAATTTGTGATTCTTTCCTCGTTGCATTAAAGAAATCCCAGGCAGTTTTCAGGGAGGGTGGGCTCATAAACCAGCAGTTATTTCAATGTATTCATTTCAGTAATTATTTAAGTAGCAAACATTGAGTTTTTAAAATTCAAATTTTAGCGTGAATTTTCTGTTAACAGAAAAAGATTCCCTTGAGGAGCCAAAATCTGGGTGTTTGGAGACTTTTTGGCACCTTAAAGAACTTTTTAAATAATTGAAGGGTTAATGAGGTGATTTGTAGCTCGCGGCAGCGCTGCCACTAAATCTAAACCCCAATCATTAAATCGCTGTTAAGGTCTCTTTCTTTTTAAGCTTTTATTTGCTTTTCTTATCAACAGGAGGATTGTGAATGGGGAGAAATCTCCCTTTGAAGGCACCAATCCCGCTGGGATGGCAGCAGGAACTGCAGAGTTTGTTTGACTTGCTGTTTAATTCCAGCTGCAGAGAGAAGCCAGACCAGCACTTGGGCAGCCTCTTTTTCTTCTGCTTCCTCTCTGCCAAGTTCCTCCCATCCAAAATCACCAATCCCAAATCCTGCAGCAGGGCTGGGTGAAAATTCCTGGGGAATTTCATCCCTGTCCAAGCAAACTCTGCTCAGCACAGTGGGATTTCCCAATAATGCAGCCTCTAAAACTCCACTAAATCCTGCCAGCAGAGCTGAAGCCCCAATTAAGCTTTAATAATACTTTTCTAATTTTAATCTGCGCTGGTTTTGCTGCTTATTAGGCTGGAGGTGCTAAAGAGGAAGGGTTTTTTTAAAGGGTGAAAAATGAAATTATAAGAAAGCTCGGTGTGGAAACTGCAAGGCAGTGCAAAAGCTGTTATCACCAAATCTTTGCTTCCTGTAGTCATCAGATATCTGGGGTTTTATCAAACGGACACTCCACCCTTTTATTATCGTTCTGGCAGTCCAGATTTCATCTGTTAAAAAAGAGATTTTAAGAAAAACATTTACTGTGGATTTGGGTTGATTTACAGTGCCAAAACTGCCAAACTTCCCAATAAGTTCTGCCCACAAATTTGTAATTTACTCAGAATTTTTCAGGCGAGAATTTCAATGACTTCAAGTATTGAATTCTTAATAAATGCTTTGTTTAATTCTATCTGCATGTTAGAAAATCTGTAGGAAAACTGGATTTTTATTTAAGGTTTTGTTTCTGTCTTTATTTATTATTTTTTAATTGTAAAACTTGAATCTCTCCCTACAAACACAGCTGTGTGTCCAGCAAATGGTAACCCAAATGGAAAAACTGATGTACTTCATATAGATGTTCACATGAATTGTGATTTTTCATTATTAAATTGGATTTGAAAGAAAAAAAAAGAGGATTTAAATTTAAGTGGAGTAAGAGAAAGGCTGGTGGAAGGAAAATTACAGATTCCATTTGGATCTGGTGTTTGGGGAGCATTTCTTCAGAACAAGAAAACCAAGTAGAAATAAAGTGGTTTAACAAGCAAAAGCTGTTTCCTTCCCAAAAGCTTCCTTGGGAAGGAGCTGGGATATTTTCAATATTTCAGCTGTCAGGGAGCTGCTCTTGGCCACACCACAGAGAAATGGAAAAGCTGCAATGTAGAGTCACCGAGTTCTCGTGGTTCATGAAATTAATAAATCTGGTGAGCCCTCAGTATTTCCTTATCATCCTTCCCTGTCTAAATTCATCCAGAATCCAAATTGCACTAATTGAATCCAACCCCAGGAGATAACCCTGGGGCTGCCCTGAGACTTGTTAACATTTCCAGAGTAATTGGAATTTTTTTTTTCTGTTAAGAAAAGGCTTTTCCTTTTTGTTGTTTTCTTTTAAAATCAACCCCCTCTCAAAACCTCATCCCCAGCTGTGCCATGTACCTGCTCCACCTCGCAGGGTGGATGGAGAGGAAAATGAGATTTCATTTTAGTCACAACATCTGTTTTCCTAAAGGGTGGGGAGGCCCTGGCACAGACTGCCCAGAGAAATTGTGCATTTCCCATCCCTGGAAGTGTCCAAGGCCAGGCTGGAGCAGCCTGGGAGAGTGGAAGGTGTGGGGTGGAATTAAATAACATTTAAAGTCCCTTCCCAAACTTTTATTCTGGATTTTGGTGCTGCTTCCCACTGTACACTGAGGTATCTCCAAGAAATTTGCAGCTTTTTTTTTTTGCAGAGAAGGGAAAAACCGGAGCTGATTTCACTCCTGATTTCCTGCTGGGATGACAGCAAGCTCCTAAGATTCAAAGAAACTTTTCTTCCAGCTGAAGAGCCGGAGCTCGGAGGCGCTCAGGACACAAATCCTGCTCTGCTTCCACTTGATCTTCCCAGATTGCAAGTGGCAGTTGTTGATGGGCTCCAATAAATGCGGAGTCTGGGGGCCACTCTCTCCTGAAAGGCAGGAGCTGAGCAGAGCAGCCAGCCCAGCTCTCCCCGGTGTGCTGATGGATGAGAGCAGCAATCCCTGCTCTTATTTCTGGCACACATCTCCAGGAGTGTTTATCCTCGCTCAAATTGATGCTGCAGCCAAGCCATTGAACAGCTCGGGCTCCCCAGCTCTTGGGTCACCTCATTTCCATGCAAGTGCAGCAGAAAGACAAATGCTCCTGACCTCCCTGTGCTGTGCTGCTTTGAGGTGGGAATATCTTGAGAAAAAACCCAAATCCTAAAAAAACACAAAGCCACCCCCTCCTCCCTGGGTGCCTTTTGGAGGTTCTTGAAAGGAAACCAACACCTGTTGAAATAGTTACTTCAATGTTTGGCCCAAATCCCAAACAAGGCTTTTTTTTTTTTCTTTCTATTTTTTTTTAACAACAAAAACATATGCAGGGGCCAGGGAAAAAGCACAGCTAGTTCTGATATTGTGCTTTTTGTGCTCTGAGTTGGAGGGGCTGTGACTCATTAAGTGATACTAACACAGGGTTTCTCTAATTTCATGTCTTGCTTCAGGAATTGCGTGGCAAAATATTGCACAAGAAAAGCAAGGGGGCCTTTCCTGCTCCTTACATGGGACCTTTCTGAGCCATTTGATAGGGAAGACTGGGAATATTTTATAAATCCTCAGCCTGAGGGGTTTATCTGCTCTTTTTTTAAGGGGAAAAACCCACAACCATTTGGTGGTCTTGCCCTAAGAGCTGAGGGGTTTGGGAGCACCTTGGCAAAAGCTGGACACGACCTTGGAGCTGTTTCCCACCTCGGTGATCCTGGGGTTCTGTGCTCTGTGGAGAGGTTTCAGCTAATTCAGGGATTAGTTTGGTCTCAGCTCAAGCACAGAGACTTTAACTGTCTGTGCAGTTGGAAATTGCTGGCTTCTGGGGGAAATTCTGTGAATAAAAGGTCTTTGAGTTTTCTAGGAATTGTTTGAATGTCAGGAAAATGCGTGAGCCGTCCTCAGGGTGAGCTTGTACTCAGGGACTATTTTAATACAAAATTCCTCCCTGGGAGGGTGGGAGGCCCTGGAATGGAATTCCCAGAGCAGCTGTGGCTGCCCCTGGATCCCTGGCAGTGCCCAAGGCCAGGCTGGAGCAGCCTGGCACAGTGGGAGGTGTCCCTGCCATGGCAGGGCTGGGATGAGATCATCCTTAAAGTCACTTCCAACCCAAATCCTTCTGGAATTCTGTGATCCTCCATGGATACTCCCCAAGGTGTTGGCATGGAGTAAACAGGCTGGGCCTTTTCTCTGCATCTTGTCTGGTGCTGGCAGTGTGGTGTGGGCACTCTGAGCATCCCTGAGCTTCTCTGAGCTCCCCTGAACATCCCTGAGCTCCCTTGAGCACCTCTGAGCTCCACTGAGCCCCCCTGAACATCCCTGAGCTTCTCTGAGCACCCCTGAACATCCTTGAGCTCCCCTGAACATCCTTGAGCACCCCTAAGCTCATCTGAGCACCCCTGAATATCCCTGAGNATCTGAGCACCCCTGAATATCCCTGAGCATCTCTGAGCTCCCTTGAGCACCCCTGAACATCCCTGAGCACCTCTTAGCTCCTCTGAGCTTCTCTGAGCACCCCTGAACATCCTTGAGCTCCCCTGAACATCCTTGAGCACCCCTAAGCTCATCTGAGCACCCCTGAGCTCCTCTGAGCCCCCCTTGAACATCCCTGAGCACCCCTGAGCTCCTCTGAGCATCCCTGAGCACCCCTGAGCTCCTCTGAACACCCCTGAGCACCCCTAAGCTCTCCTGAACACCCCTGAACATCCCTGAGCACCCCTGAGCTCTCCTGAACACCATGAGCTCCTNGAGGGTTCCTGAGCACCCCTGAGCTCTCCTGAACACCCCTGAACATCCCTGAGGATTCCTGAGCACCCCTGAGCTCTCCTGAACACCCCTGAACATCCCTGAGGGTTCCTGAGCTCTCCTGAACATCCCTGAGCTCTCCTGAACACCCCTGAACATGCCTGAGGATTCCTGAGCACCCCTGAGCTCTCCTGAACACCCCTGAACATCCCTGAGGATTCCTGAGCACCCCTGAGCTCTCCTGAACACCCTGAGCACCCCTCAGCATCCCAGCTAAACATCCAGCAGTGTCTCCAGCTCTGGGCAAACACCTGGAATACTTTACTGGAGACTGATACCTGGAATTCAGTGAAGCTCTGCAGACCATCCATTCCACAGGGAATTCTTGGTGGTGGTTTGATTATTCCTTGGCTGGAGGGGTTTTCTGTGCAAACCTCTCTGTCCTTTGTTTGAAAACCTGGCTTTGCCTTTTCTTTGGAAATCTCTCCCTGCCCTTTCTCCAGGGCTTTTCCTGCTGCAAGAAACTTGTGGAGAAGTTTGACCCTCCTTTGTAAAAGTTGGATTGATGCCTTTTAATGATTTCCATTCTCAGTGATCACAGTGTCAAGTTGTGCTGGTTTTAACAGTTGAAATTGTATTTTCCTCCTTCTTTTCCTTCAGCTACAGCTGCAGAAAACCCAATATTTGCAACTGGGGCAGAGTCGTGGCCAGTACTATGGGGGGTCATTGCCAAATGTGAATCAGATTGGGAACAGTGCCATGGATCTCCCCTTCCAGGTGAGTTCAGAGGTTTTTTCCTTGGATTTGGTGATGAATTCTGGCTTTGGATGCTGGTGTGTCCTCCCAGGCAGCTGCTGGCCCAGAAATCAGCACCCTGGTTTAGAGACTTCTGGTGGGGTTGGGATGTGTGGGTATTTTTTAATGTTGATTGTGATGGATTTTAGTTCTCCTGTCCCTGCTTGTGAGGCTCTGGGATCAGGAATACTCTGAGAGATGCAATTCCTGATGAAATCTGGGAAGATGCTGTAAATTCAAAGCAAAATGGGTGGAAATAAAGATGATGTTGGGGGCTGGAGGGTGGATGAATTGGTGTGCATGTTCTGTGGGAGGAATTTTGGGAGAGGAGAAGAGCAGTGGGACACAAAGTGGTATCAGAATAATCACTTTTTTTTGGGCTGGCTGGAAAGGAAATGTAAGAATGTCCTGGCTGGGTTTTGTGACTCCTTATACAGAAAATCAGAGTTTCAGGTGAATATTTTGCTGTTTGAAGCATGTTTGGACAGAGGATGTTGTCCAAGGACAGGATTAGTTGGTGGATCCTTTGTGGACTCCTGATTTCCACGTTTGGTTGATTTAGAGTGCTGAAAATAATGAACATTTCTGCATTGGTTTTCCTTTTTTGAGCAGTCAGAGTTACAGTTGAGCTCACGAGGATGTGGTGGGAAGGAAATTTTGCAGTTTGTGGTTTTCTGATGAAGGCTGCTTAATAAAGATGGAGAAACTCTTGCTGACCTCCTCTAACTGCCTCTTGAAATAGGTGCAGACAGCTGAATTTGGGCAGGTTAAAAGCTTGAATCTTGTGCAAGAGGAGAGGCAAAAATCTATTTTAATCTTTAATTCTTTGGGGAGTACAGAGCAGAGGTTTGTAGTGGATTGAAGTCCCCAGTGTTACTCCACAATATCTGCTCTGTTCAAGCTTTTCTCTTCAGCTTTTTGTTAAGGAGATTAAGAATTCCTTATAAACAATAATATTTCAGTGTTTCTGTGCTTGATGGCCATCACTGGTAGTTTTTACCTGGACTCTTTTAATCCTGACTGCTGAAAAGGGAATATTCAAAAATTTATGAATGACTGGAGGAGGAGACAGAAACAAACTATCCTTAAACCCTGAGATTTTCTATATTTTTTCACACACACACTAAAAAAAAACCCAAATTGATGTTGTTCCAGATAACAAATGATGACAAGCAACAAAACAACCCCGTGTGTTTGTAGCAGGGGGGAAAAACTTTGCAGGTTTTCCCAATCTGAAGCTCAAAGCAACCAACTCTGGGATGGTGTGAAGGCAGAGCCTGGGTGGTTGTGCCTGCTGAGAGCGTTGGTGTCTGAGCATCTTCTGCTTCTTTGATTTGCAGCACAACGGAGCTCTGGCTGAAGCCTTTGGAGCAGTTCCTGTCTCTTTGGTAAACAAGTTTTTAGGTTTGTGCAAATACGTATTTAGGACTGGTCCTGTTTGCCCAGGTGGATACGTATTTCTGCACAGCTGCTCTGCCCTGCACAGGAGTTATTTGGTTCACCCCCAGCTCCACAGGACTGCAGGGCTGCCACACAAATCCAGGTTTTGCCATGCATCCCAGTCTGGAACATGCAAATAATTCCTGTGCAGATTCCCTGGACTTGCTGTCATGTGGTTATTTCTGGGTTTTTTGGGGGTTTCTTTGGTGCAGCCAGTGGATTATTCAGTCTTGGCCTGTGGTTTCAGCAATCTCTGAGCATGTGCACTCAGCCTGCATGTTTAAATCCAGTGAATTCCCAAATCCTGCTTGGCACCAGGAGGCACCAGAATATCAACCAGCAGTAGGTACCACTCCTCCTTCCCCCTCATCCACCTCACCTGGGTTTATTTCCTGAAAAATCCTGAAAGGACACTTGGAGAGCACTGAGCTTTTTCCTTCCTGTCTGTATTGAGCTGCTTTTTTCATGGTTTGGGGGGTTTTGGGTCTGATCTCAAACCCTTGAATGTTTTTCAGGGGAGTGAAACCCTTTTAGTTCTTAATTTTCCCAAATACAATCGATGCTCAGATTAATTAATTATTTTTAATCCATTTTTCCCCTAGAGTGAAATATCTCATGCCATGCAGAGATGGGGAATTTTAATCCAGGAACGTTGCCCTGGTGTTTGGCCCTAAATAAATTTTATAGGAAGGTTGCTGAGAGAAGCCAGACTTGTTAGAGGTGATAGCCATTTCCTCAGGTGTTTTCTGTTTCCCTAAATTCAGGATTCTTTTGGGATCTTGGTTCCTGGAAAGCCAGGGAACAGCATTGCCCCAAAATCCCTCTCTCTAAATTGTAACCCTGATTTGGGACACATTCCACATTTGTTTGTGCCACTGCTGCACTCAAATGAGATTTTTATTGCGTTTTTAATAAGGAAATTGTGCCAATCAAAGGTAAAACCCTAGGAAATAACTGTTTTTACATGGAAATTTTGTCTTTATAGATTTATGCTTTGGCCTCCCTTTAAATTCCAGGTGAGCCCTGTGCTCAGGGCTGGCTGCTCCTTTTTTAGCAGCACTGTGCTGACACCACTGACATAGGAAATTGCTTTTCCTGTTGACCTTCCAAGCACGTATTTGCAAATTTTGCTGCCTTTTGGGCTGTAACAACAGAAAAAAGGAGGAGTTTGAGACCTTTTGTCACTTTGGAATGATGAATATTCCCACTTGTGTGTGGGGATTGTTGCTCAGTGCTTGCAGCAGAGATTAAAGCACCGTGTTTGAATTTCAAACCCTTAAAATTGAGATTCTGTTTGAGATTTCTCAGCCAAGTGAGGAAGTGAAGCACAAACCCCATGATCTGAAGTGCTGAGAGTCCTGTAAAAAGTCACTGTGCTCCTTTCTAGTCCCCTGTTGCCTTAAATATTCTGCTGCATATAAAATGTTGGCCCTGAAATGAGAAAATAAACACCACAGCCCCTCTGCAGCTCTGTTAACACAGCCTGTGTGTGCAGAGAGGGTGAGGAGCCCAATATTTGCTGAAGAGAAAAGAGTTTAAAATAGTAGAAAGACTCTTTAAAAAGTTCATACAAACAAAGCCTTTCAAAATAAATGCAAAGCTTTATAGAAATAATCTTTTCAACAGCCAAAGCTGACACTTGGAAAAAAAAGAAAAGCAAAAAAAAAGAAAAAGGGATGAATGTGGGAGCCAGATGGTTTCATGGCTTGGCAGACAGGACAGTGCATTTGCCACGTGCAGCACCTGAATGGAGGAGGAAATTTTGGATTTCCAAACAGATGGTGTTGAGGGACTCAGCAAAGCTGTTCACATTGGCAGGGAGTGCAAGGCTGGGGAGGATTTTTCTCCCTGGAGACCCATAAATTGCTGGTGGAGTACGAGCAGAGATTGACCCCTCGGTACTTCCTCTGTCCCCCCGGTACACACTGGGAAGGGCTGTGGAAAATGTGAAAGTTTTCCAGTTTAGCCTGGGAATTCATCTTCCCTGTCCTTCCCCTGCCATCCTCCTGCTCTGAAATCATCTGCTCAGGATGTCAGTGAGATAAGAGTCCAGGTGGGATCATCCCACCTCGGGGCACTGAAGGAGCTGAAAATCACTTCAAAACCATCCGACAGAGGAGGAAGGAAACTGCTTTTCTTTTTCTTTTCATTCTCTCAGTGTCCCCTTAAAATAAATCTGCTGCAAGGAGGGGTGAGAGGCAGCCCTGAGAGCAGGCAGCGTGTCCTGGGGAATGCTGAGCTCAGCGTGCAGCTCCTCCCTGCATCTCCTGCCCTCGGGTCGGGCTCTGGATGTCGGCATGTTCCTCCCGTGCACCCTGCATGCTGCACCAAGGGCATGTGGACAGCGCCTGGCAGCTCCTGCCACGCTCAGCCCCGGGCTTCAGGGCTGCCAAGGTGTGAGGGCAGTGCTGGGCCAGGCCAGGGCACTCCAGCATGGCCCTTCTGGAGGAGGCAGCTTTCCCAAAAAGCTGTCGGAGGAAAAACGACGACACAACGCGCACATCTCGATTTGAGTGTGATTCCTCAGAGTGAGCCAGCCTGGCACAGGAGGAGGAGGAGGAGGAGGAGGAGGAGGAGGAGGTTCTGGGCAGGCTGGGGCTGTTTCCCTGTGGGTAACCCCTGTGTCTCTCCCAGACCCCGTTCCAGTCGTCGGCGCTGGACACGAGCAGGACCACGCGGCACCACGGGCTGGTGGACAGAGTGTACCGGGACCGGAACCGCCTGGGCTCGCCGCACCGCCGCCCGCTCTCCGTGGACAAGCACGGCCGGCAGATATCCTTGGGGGCAGGGCTGCCACCCTCCCATCCTTCTGCTTCCCTCCCTTGTGCCTGCCACACTGCCCTCTCAGGTCCCTTCTGCTCCCCTGTGCCTGCCACACCACCCCCTCAGGTCCGTTCTGCGTCCCTGTGGGTGCCACACCACCATCATTCTGCTCCCCTGTGGATGCCACACCAGCACTGTCCCTTCTCCTCTCCTGTGGGTGCCACACCAACATCATTCTGCTCCACTGTGGGTGCCACACCAGCACTGTCCCTTCTCCTCTCCTGTGGCTGCCACACCACCCCCTCAGGTCCCTTCTGCGTCCCTGTGGGTGCCACACCAGCACTGTCCCTTCTCCTCTCCTGTGGCTGCCACACCACCCCCTCAGGTCCCTTCTACTCCCCTATGGGTGCCACACCACCCCCTCAGGTCCCTTCTGCTCCCCTGTGGGTACCACACCACCCCCTCAGGTCCCTTCTGCGTCCCTGTGGGTGCCACACCAGCACTGTCCCTTCTCCTCTCCTGTGGCTGCCACACCACCCCCTCAGGTCCCTTCTACTCCCCTATGGGTGCCACACCACCCCCTCAGGTCCCTTCTGCTCCCCTGTGGGTACCACACCACCCCCTCAGGTCCCTTCTGCGTCCCTGTGGGTGCCACACCAGCACTGTCCCTTCTCCTCTCCTGTGGCTGCCACACCACCCCCTCAGGTCCCTTCTACTCCCCTATGGGTGCCACACCACCATCATTCTGCTCCCCTGTGGATGCCACACCAGCACTGTCCCTTCTCCTCTCCTGTGGGTGCCACACCAACATCATTCTGCTCCACTGTGGGTGCCACACCAGCACTGTCCCTTCTCCTCTCCTGTGGCTGCCACACCAGCACTGCCCCTTCTCCTCTCCTGTGGGTGCCACACCACCATCATTCTGCTCCACTGTGCGCGCCACACCAGCACTGCCCCTTCTCCTCTCCTGTGGGTGCCACACCACCATCATTCTGCTCCACTGTGCGCGCCACACCAGCACTGCCCCTTCTCCTCTCCTGTGGGTGCCACACCACCATCATTCTGCTCCACTGTGCGCGCCACACCAGCACTGCCCCTTCTCCTCTCCTAGCAGCACAGTCTCTTCCCAGCTCCATGTCCCTGCTTTTCCCAAGCCCTCATCTATTCCATAAACACCTCCTCTGTGTAAAGTAAGAGTTCACCTTTCCTCACCTTTCCGTGGGGATGATGATCCCTGTGGAGCTGGGGGACTGGGACACCAGCAGGGCTTCACTCAGGGCAGAGGTGCCCTGTAAATTTGGTGGCCTTCCCTGGTGGGTTTGCTGCCATCATCAGCTGGGCTTGTGTGAGGCATTTGGCTCTGTCCCATGGGATGTCCTCGTGTGTAAACTGGATTTGATGGATGGATCAGGAATTGGCTGGATGGATGTGTCCAGAGGGTCGTGGTCAGCTCTCAGTGTCCAAGTGGACACCAGTGACAAGTGGTTTGGGGACATTTAAGAGTGACATGGACAGTGATGGGATTGGGTGCACCCTCACTGCCAGCTCTGGATCCTCTCATTCCAGCCCAAACCATTCCACGATTCCCTGAAAGGTCAGGGCTGTCCTGGGGAAATGGAATTTCCCTTCAGAGCTGAGCAAACCCAGCCCAGGGTTCTCCTTTGCAGCTCCTCTGCATTTCAGTGCAGGTTGATTCATCCTGTTGGCATTTGGGGATGGGAATGAGCTGAGCATTTCTGACAGTTTAAAATCAGCTGGCAGTGATGGGGCTGGAGGGGATGTGTGACAGGAGGGTGGAGGCACCAGGACTTCAATCCATGGAAAAGGAGGAAGGATTTTGCTGCACAAACATTCCAACAATCCAAATAATACTTTGGGTTGAGATCTTTTTACAGTTCCCCATAGAGAACCTGTGAGTTTAGTGGTTCTGATAGGATAATTGGAATTATTCTTGGGAAAAGATTTCCTGCTGGAGTGGGAAGTGTTGCTCCTTAACCCTGGCCCACGTGGACAGCTGCCCCTATGGCACCGTGTACCTGTCACCGCCGTCGGACACGAGCTGGAGGAGGTGGGTGCCACCATCCTGGGGTTTGACTCTTCTCTGACCCTGCAGCACTTCCAGTTGTGCCTTTAGAAATTCAGAAACTCAGTTTTCAATTCAGTAATGCTCGTTTTAGCTGAGCTTTAAGTTGTCTGCAAGTAATACTTTAATTTAGTGATACTTTTTTAAACATAAATCCTTGAGGTTTATTAATCTTTAAAAATCCTTAAAAATCTGTAAAAATTAGAAGTTTTCAGGCACAGCCCAAGACTTGGAAATTTCTCTGTGTGCAGAAGCTGGGCTGGGAATGTTCCAGTGGGAAGGAACACAGAGTTACATTTTAGGAGAGTGGCCACACTCACAGAGTTCATCCTGAGATGTGTTAGCCATGAAAATTCCCATCTCCACAACATCCTGAACCATTGATTTTCCTCCTCCCAACCAGGAATGTTTGTTTTAACCACCACAATAACCAAAGGATGGCTAAACAGCTTAAAAATGCCATTATTTGATCATGTTTAATCTGAACAAAGCAGATAAAACTCTGTTCTAACAAGGGCAACCAGTTTATCCTGTGTTCCTCTCAATCCCATTATTGAAACAATTGCTCTTCAAACTTGAACTAATTTGTTCTGCAAATTGATTGTTTCACAAGGAAATTCTGCCTGGTTTCTGCCATTTAGAGATTTTTGGGTTTTAATGTACATTACTGAGGTTTTACTGAGTTGTTGCTTTTATCTGAGAGGAAAATTCTTTTATTTAGTGAAGCTGACAATAAAGATATTGTGGGTTTTGCTTTCTCTCAGGACAAATTCTGATTCTGCCTTGCACCAGAGCACCATGACTCCAGCTCAGCAGGAATCCTTTTCAGGAGGGTCACAGGACATGCAGCAGAAAAGAGGTGAGCAGAAAAAAAAAAAGGGATAAAAAAAGGGGATTTTACAAACACAGCTCCGTGTGTTTGTAAAATTCAGGAGTGCTGACACTTCCTGTGACACCATGGATCACATTCACCTTTCTGGGTGCTGAAATCCAGGAAAAAATGTCACAAAACAAAGGGAGAAGGTTTTCCTGAGCCCCAAATTTCGTCATTCCTGCGCTGGGGAGGATCCTCTGGACTGCTGGGACTCTGGAGCAGCTCCTGGAGCAGTGTGGAATTCCCAGAATTTCAGTCAAGGACCCTCAGGGAAGGAGCAACAGCTTCACCCTGAGATTATTCCTGGCTGGGGATCCCCAGGGAGCATCCCCTGGAGGGGGCAGATTCCAGAGGATCCCAGAGCAATTCCAGGCTGGAGCACCCCAAGTTTATCCCAGGCTGGGGGATCCCCTGGAGGGGGCAGATTCCAAAGGATCCCAGAGCAATTCCAGGCTGGAGCACCCCGAGTTTATTCCAGGCTGGGGGATCCCCTGGAGGGGACAGATTCCAAAGGATCCCAGAACAATTCCAGGCTGGAGCACCCCGAGTTTATTCCAGGCTGGGGGATCCCCTGGAGGGGACAGATTCCAAAGGATCCCAGAACAATTCCAGGCTGGAGCACCCCGAGTTTATTCCAGGCTGGGGGATCCCCTGGAGGGGACAGATTCCAAAGGATCCCAGAACAATTCCAGGCTGGAGCACCCCGAGTTTATTCCAGGCTGGGGGATCCCCTGGAGGGGACAGATTCCAAAGGATCCCAGAGCAATTCCAGGCTGGAGCACCCCGAGTTTATTCCAGGCTGGGGGATCCCCTGGAGGGGACAGATTCCAAAGGATCCCAGAACAATTCCAGGCTGGAGCACCCCGAGTTTATTCCAGGCTGGGGGATCCCCTGGAGGGGACAGATTCCAAAGGATCCCAGAGCAATTCCAGGCTGGAGCACCCCGAGTTTATTCCAGGCTGGGGGATCCCCTGGAGGGGACAGATTCCAAAGGATCCCAGAACAATTCCAGGCTGGAGCACCCCGAGTTTATTCCAGGCTGGGGGATCCCCTGGAGGGGACAGATTCCAAAGGATCCCAGAGCAATTCCAGGCTGGAGCACCCCGAGTTTATTCCAGGCTGGGGGATCCCCTGGAGGGGACAGATTCCAAAGGATCCCAGAACAATTCCAGGCTGGAGCACCCCGAGTTTATTCCAGGCTGGGGGATCCCCTGGAGGGGACAGATTCCAAAGGATCCCAGAGCAATTCCAGGCTGGAGCACCCCGAGTTTATTCCAGGCTGGGGGATCCCCTGGAGGGGACAGATTCCAAAGGATCCCAGAACAATTCCAGGCTGGAGCAGCTCTGGCACCCTCAGTTCTGGTGCCCTCTGCTGGGCCCTGCTCCAGCTCAGGAAAATCAGGAATTGCTCATCCTGAAGGGCTTTAACAGCCTTAAAACTCCCTGATCCTAAAAAACTCCTACATTTAATCCTTCAACAAACAAACACCTAAATCCTGGGAAGTTCCAGGGATCAAGCAAATTCTCAGCAATTTTTTAATTTAAGAGCACTGCTTCATCCTCCTTGATAATTTAAACTTGGTAAGATTTTTCTGAAGGTTAAACTTCCAATAAGCTGAATATTTTTGATTATTAATGATTTAATAATCTCCTTTTTTTTTTAGTTTTATTGCTGACTGTCCCTGGAATGGAAGAAACCACCTCTGATGCAGACAAAACCCTCTCCAAGCAAGGCTGGGACACTAAAAAGGTGGGAACTGCACCTTTCAAAGAGTAGAAATTTTATTTTCTGGACATATTTAGGTAAATGAATGCTTTAGTTACTGTCAGTATTAATAAACTATTAAAAAAAACCCCAAAACATTAGAGCAGAAAGAGAATTTTATGTGGGTGTGAATGCACAGGCTTGGTTATATGAGGAGAAATTTAAGATTTATTGGGCCAATAAAGCAAAAAAATGATAAATATGTTCTAAGAGCTCTCAGATTTTCCACAGAAATGATGAAATTAAACTTATAAATTGAAATATTTCTGAGGCAATACCCTCCAGCAGCATCTTTGCCTTTAAATCTCTCTCCCTTCTATTTCAGACTGGGTCATCGAGACCTAAATCCTGTGAAGTTCCAGGAATCAAGTGAGTTCTCAGCAATTCTTTATTTTAAGATATTTTAAGATAAGAATAAATTCTTTATTCTGAGATCTTGAAGAAGAATTGTGGATTGAATATCCTATTGCTTTGGAATTTTCTGGGAAGGTTCTAGGTGCAAAACAAGGCCCTCTGAGGGTCAGAAATACTAAAAATACTTTCTTAATGAAATGTTCTTGTTAAAAGTGTTTTAAAAAGCTTAAAAAATCTTCTTTATGAAATTTTCTTGTTAAATACATTTTAAAAAGCTCAAAAATATCTTTTGTATGGAATTCCTTGTTAAATACATTTTAAAAAGGTGAAAATAATTTAAATGAAATTTTATTCTTAAATACATTTGAAAAACTCAAAAAATCTTCTTTATGAAATTTTCTTGTAAATTCATTTTAAAAAGGTGAAAAAAATCTTCTTTATGAAATTTTCTTGTAAATACATTTTAAAAAACTCAAAAAATCTTCTTTATGGAATTCCTTGTGAAAGAAATTTTAAAAAGCTTTAAAAAATCTTCTTAATGAAATTTTCTTGTTAAATACATTTTAAAAAGGTGGAAAAATCTTCATGAAATTTTCTTGTTAAATAAATTTTTGAAAGCTCAAAAAAATCTTCTTAATGACATTTTGTTGTTAAATACATTTAAAAAAACCTCAAAAAATCTTCTTTATGGAGTTCCTTGTTAAATAAATTTAAAAAATCTTCTTAATGAAATTTTCTTGTTAAATCCATTAAAAAAACTCAAAGAATCTTCTTTATGGAATTCCTTGTTAAATAAATTTTAAAAATCTCAAAAAAATCTTCTTAATGAAATTTTCT
>WBNO01005328.1:27603-49536 GCA_013400575.1 Peucedramus taeniatus | reverse complement strand
AAAGCATTTTTAATTATTATTTATTTTTTTATTGATTTTTTATTATTCATTTGAATTATATGATATAAAATATATATTTCTGTTATATAAAATAGACATTTCTGGTCCCCTATTAATGTAAAATCACTTCTTTCAGGAGCTCCACTGAAGGTGAAGCTCCAGATTCACCTTTTCTCAGTTTTATTTCAGTGCAAAAATCTTTCTCTGGAGGCACTGAAACAAAGCATTTGGAATTCTTTTCTTTTAAATCAGTTAAAATGCAGAATAAAGCACTTGGAAAATGTAGCTGGAGAGTTGAGGGGTATCTGTGAAGGACAGTGTGCTGACAGTGCTTTTTTAATAAATTATATAAAAATATCTCATTTGTGCACTCCTGGCAATCCAGGATCTGGTTGGGATTATTCTCCTCAAGGTAAAAAACTGAATTTTTCTCTATTTTCACCATTCCTCTCTGAAGTAAAACTCGTTTTAATCTCATTATGACCTGCAGATTTTAGGGGTGATTTTCAGCCATGGCTGTGCCAGTGATCTGAGGAATTTATTTCCAGCATGGAATAATTTTCCTTTAGGGAAGGGGACATTGTGTGTGCCTGAGGTTTCTGCTCACTCCAAAAAAAAAAAATAAATTAACCCTGGATCTGACTTTTCTCAGTCCTGAATTGGAGTTGTCTTTTATTTTTTTTTTTTCCTGAGGTTGGTGGGGAGGATTTTCCTGGAATTTCTCATATTGGAGCAAAAGAGGCTGCTGGAATTCCCTTTCTGCCAAGAATTGTTGTGAAAACCAGTTTATTTCCATTCTAATTGCAGGATTAACATCTTCAGTGGCCTAAAAATATCTGAAATTAGGAAGTGCTAGTGAAAGGCACTTCCCTAATTCCTGATTAGATTTTTCCTGTATGAGGAGAAGTGGCCACAGCTCAAAAAAAATTAAGGATTTTGGACTTGGGAACTCAAATGATCCATTGTAAACTGTCAAGGGAAAATGTGAACTTTCCAAGCTGCATTTATACTTTCAGCAAGAGCTTCAAAAGCTGAAATAAATCTTCCCTTCCACCTCAAAACCAGTGGAAAATCATCTTTGTCCACCTTGTAGATTTTTTGGGGGTTGTTAAATCCATAGAAATACCTTAATTTATACATTAAGCCAACTTTTCTAATTTTTTCAGGTTTCTCCCAGGGCAGGTTTTAAATTTAATTGAATTAAGACAATGAGGGAAACTTTATTTCATGCAGAAGGAAAAAAAACCAAATACCCCCATTCAAAAATCCACTTCTTCCTTTTTGAAATTTGCTTCCCAATTTCCAGCAAGATTAAAAATTTCTGGTTGGGGAATTGATTTAATCATTAGGTCCAATGTGTTGCCAGACTAAATGTCTGCAGTGATTTAGGGAAGCATCAGTGGGTCTTTGAGGTCTCTTTTCTCAATTAAATCTGTAAAAAAAAACCCCAAATGCTGCTTTTTTTCATTACCAGTTAAGTGTTTTGGCAAAGATTTCAGGGAAATTTTGCAGCTTTTCCACTTTTCCCTCAAATTCTTGCAATCAGGTTGTTTTAAACGCTGTTAATTGATTATTTCTCTTTTAATTTCCCCAAAACATTTCTTCTCAGGAGCAAAAAATGATTAGAACCACACCCAGCACAGTCACCTTTAAAAGCTCCTGTTGAGAAAACGAAGCAGAAATCCAAAATTGAATGAGGATTTCAACTGTAAAGGAAAAAAGGACATTATAAAAATAATTTGAATGTTTTTCTATTCTTCCCATTTGTTTCCAGCAGATCATTTTAGGCATGGAAGTGTGTGGGACAGATATTCCCCACCACCCATAAATGGGATGTACCCTTAGAGCAGGATTTTACCCCCAGCTGCTGCTAAATATTTCTCCAATTCTTCATTTAATGACCAGTATGGATTTGCAGAGAAAAAAAAAAAGGCAACAGAAGGAGGGGAAATGCAGAAAATTTCCTTTATATGTGGATCCCACTACTATAAATAAAGGGGGAGCAGTTTGGGTTGATATTTTAGCATTAATTTTTAGCAGCAGCCAGGCTGCTGGGGTTTGATTCTCTTTTCCTTTCTCTCTTGGTAGAAATGAAATAAAATATTGGTGTAGGATTGTGTTGAAGCAATTCCTGACCTGAGGGTCAGGTGCAATCCTGAATCTGAAAAGGAATTAGAAAGTAACACCCAAACCTTCTCATTGCCTTCTACCTTTTGAAATTCTTGCTTCTCTTTGAGCTTTTTTTGCCAGATTTTCCTCCTCAACCACGAGTGCCAAAATCTCCTTCCTGTACCCACCCCTCTTGTTGATGCTTCCCAGATTTCCATGATTTCAGGAGCTGTTTCATGGATAAAAATTGCTGAATTAGTGGCCAGGCCTCTATTGCCTGGAGAGCTGGAGGTCTCTGAGATATAAACAGAATTTCTAGCTCATGTCTGAGGTAAAATAATGCAATTTTTGCTTCTGCTGGGCTTGGCTGGGAGCTGTGGCTGGGATGGGGACAGGGATGTGCCCTACTTAGGAGAGGAGCTGGCAGGGGGTTGTTTTGTTTGCTTGTTTTGATTTGGGAAGCCTCGAAACAAAAGCAGCTCCAACCAAGCCATGCTCATCACAAAAGCATATTTGTAAAGATATTTACTGATAGGAATGAAACAGAGCAGAAAATAGATTTTATTAGGGGTTTTTTGGTGGTTTTTGTGGTTTTTTGTTTGTTTTTTTTTTTCCTGGTGGTTCAGGTGCTTTTTTCCCCAGTGCCTTTGCTGCACGTGAGAAGCATTTGGATGTGTTCAGTTCAGTCCATGATTTTAAGGCAGGATCATTTTCTTCTTCAGTTTTTTAAATAGAAAAAGGAGCCAATCTCGTGTATGGCAGCAACCAGGGGCTGATCTCACCATTTCAGGGGACATAAAAACTCCTGTCTTGAGCATTTCTCTCAGAACCCCTTGGGGAAAGTGGAGGGGAAGCCGGGAAAAACAAAAAGATACAAAGGCAGTTTGAAAAATCACATTTTGAAATATTTTTTAATGAACAACTCTGCTAAAAGCACCTGTCATTTCCTCCCCAATAAGTTATCCTGGAGGTTTGGTGGATGGTTCTGCCATGGTTATTTGTGGTAGACTGGATTAAATATAGTTTTGGGCAGAAATTCTAGCAGAAATCCTATTGAACTTCCTTCTGGAAATACAAATTCCTTGCAGGACCTGTGGGTTTGTCCATCTGTGGGTAAAAAATCACCCCCCAAACCTCCAGCTCATTGAGCAAGGTCCCATTTTGGCTCAGCTCTGACAGCTCTTTGACCAGCCACATGTCACTGCTGGCTACAAATGATCAGCAATTCCCCAAAAATCAGACCTTGCAGCTTCTTTGTTGGCCAGAGAAATTGGTCACTTCCATGTGAAACAACAGGAAAAAAAGGGGCAGACTCCAATATTCATTATTTTTAATAATTTAGCTGCAGATAGGTAATTATTCTTAGCACTGAAAACATCAATGTACACAAAATCTGTATTTTTTCCAAGTGGTTTGATCTCTGGTGGAGGGAAAGGGATGAATTTGGGGAGAATTATTGTGAGGAGTTTTAGGAAATATTCCTGGTGCAAGTCTTATCTCTAATAACCTGTAATAACTGAGGTTAATGCCTGTATTTTCACATGAATAAATATATCCAGGGAAATACTCAGTGGAGGGGGATTTTTTGTCTTGTTTGAGCACACCTAGAGAGAAAAAAGAATTCTTTTTTTCTCTTTTTGGCATCTTCATTTTAAACAAACTGCCTCAAAAGTATGATGCTGAAAAAACAAAGGAGAAAGAGCAGCTCTTAAAGGAAATGCTCTTAAACATAAGGATATGAGATAATGAAATGGGCTACTGGGATAAGCATATTTATTGGGTTTGTTATGTATCAAATGTAACAAAAGTAAAGTGTCTGAAGAACTCCATGTGTGGTTCCTTCACACTCTTTGATCACACAATTCCCCCTTTAATTCAGATGCAGTAGAGCTTAAGTGGCTTCATTGATGTGTTAAGTGTGGAATGATTTTTGTATAAAATAAAAAAAAAAAAAAAGAGGAGAAGAAGAAAGAAAAAGGAAAAAAAAAAGAGCCCATTATGTGTCCAGAAAAGCCTTGTGTGCACTTGTTTATTGAGACAGGAAGTCGCTTTCCCACACCGAACAACGGTGCTGAAACACTGAAAAATTGTGTAGGGGAAGAAAAGTAAAGGAAACTTAATTTTCTACCTGGCAGAAATCGGCCTCCGGAGGAAGAAGTAGACAATGAGATTGGCCTTCAAGTGAATAATAGAGGCTGATTGATTTTAGGGAAATGCTCCCCACCATTTGTGGGGGGGTTCATGTGCTGCTTTTGTTAGGAAAATGGGAGGTTTGGTAGCACTTTGTAGTGAGGCTGCTGCTGCTGGAGGAGCAAACCCCCCAGCAGAAGGGCTGGCAGGTACAAACACAGCATTTCAATAGATATTAAAAATAAAGAAATCACTTTTAGGTCGTTCTTTCATGGTTTATCACCGGCAGGGATCTACGGGAGGCTCTCTGGAACAAAGCCTCGGATGCTGCAGTGGTGTAAAATCAGGAGAGTTGCTTTTATCTGAGACAAAGGACAGACTCCCCGCTCCCACACCTGATACCCAGGCCTGAATTTGAATATCTAAACCAGCAAAAAAGAAATCAGATGGGCTGGTTTTTTAGGCTGAGGGTTAATATGGATTTACTGCCAGCCAGGAATTTTAACAGGAATAATATCAGCCTCCAATATTCAGATTATCTCCTCTTTGGTCAGGGAGTGCTGTGGGCTGGAGGTGAAATATGGAATGCAGACATTTCTTGGTGTTTCAGGAGCAGCTGTGAGTGCCCACAAAGGTCAGGAGTGCAGCAGGCCCAGAGCTGTGGGCTCAGAGCCCAGAGTTGGAATCGGGGAAGGAAACCCAAGGTCTGAGGAGCAAGAGTGGCACAAAGACGTGGAGTGGCTCACCAAAGGTCACCTCATCTGCTGGCAGCAGAGACCAGGCTAAAAATCAGAATTTGCAGGTTTTGTGTTGCTGTATTTTCATATTTCCTGGCTTTTTTTTCTGGATTTACTCAGCAAATAACGCTCTGCCATTGTTGTTGCTCTCGGCACCGAGCTCTCTCTTCGCTTTGGAATCTTGTAAAAATGTGTGGTTTCCTCAGCCCTGCTGCCAAAACCAGGGCTATTCAAACCAAACAAACACAAAAGCCCTCCAGAATGCAGAGTGGGCTTCGTAAATATTACCTTGAGGTGGATTTGTGCAGAATGGTCAGAGGGAAAAATCCCAAATCTTCTCTTTGCCCCAAGCCGGGTCTGCAGGACTCAGGGACAGCCACCTTGGCTGTGTCCCTCCTACTGCAGGGCACTTCTCCCTTTTACCTGGATGCCAAATCCCCTCCCAAATGTGTGTCCTGGACTTCAGGGTTTTCACCAGGCTCTCTTTAATCCTTGGAAAGCAGGGCTGGCAGGGAAAGCAGCCCGTTCTCCTGCCACACCACACGTGCTCCTTCCCGCTGGCACAGGCAGCTCCCCCTTCCATAACCCTGCTCTGCCAGAGCCTTTTCCAGCCCGTACAAAACTCTTCTTCCTTTCAGCACCATCTCCCCACACCCAGCACATTCCTTTCATGTGCTCAGCCCCATGGCCTTATCTCTCCCTCTCGCCCTAATTATGAAATGTGTGGTATGTTGCTGCTCCGTGAGAACAGAGGGAGCTGCAACTGGGCAGAAGTTAAAGGACTCCTCTCCTTGCTCTTCAGGCAAGTCAGGGTCAGGATAAACTGGCTGTCCTTTGTTGTTTGGGTGGGGTCTTTCATCCCTTTTTCCTCAAGAATGAAAATAAATTGAAATTACCATTAAACCCATCAGCTAAGCCTTGATTTTAAGGATGGCTGAAGGATGTTTGCACTGGTTTTGGGTCTGAAGTGTCAGTCACACCTGACAGACACCGAGACAGCCCAGAGGGTTTGGATGTTGAGCTCCTGAGCTCGACCTGGGGCTCTGCTGTTGTGGCCTTGCTGCCTCTCTCCAGCAGCACGGATTTTCCTCTCTGCTCCTGAGAGCTGCAGGACCTGGGTGTGGAGCAGGAGAATTCCCGTGTCTGGCAGGCGTGTGCTCCTTAAAACGCAACTTCCAGACGCTTTGCAGTGGGCTTTTCAAGAGGGTGACTACTGGCTGATGTCTGCTTCCACCAAAACTGGCTGGAGCAGCAAGGCAGGGAGATGGAAATGCCGTGGATTGTAGAGCTCCTCGGAGCTGGGCAGAACCCCCCTCTCCCCCAGTTATTTGAAAAACCAGACTGCATTAGCCTGGTCATGGAGCAAGAACATATTCGTGACCTGCCATCCCTTCCTGCTCCTCCTGACCCTCCCCCTAGCCCCACTTTGTCAGCCCTTAGTGAACCAAAAACTGGCTTTTCTGATTTGAGTCATGATTCAGCCTGATGCGATTTGAAATGCCTGAATTCTTAACCCCCTGCATGATGGGATTTTATCTAATGGAAATGCCAGCAGCCTTTAAGTCAGGCATGGCAGAGCCTTGCCAGCCGCTCTACCCAGCATGCTAAATAAATGATAAATATTGTTGCACATATGTTACATCTGTCAAAAGTCTCAGCATCACGCAATCATTGTGTGGCCTTTATAAGGTGATGAAAGGAGCAAAAACAACAACAAACCCTAATGCAAACATCAGATAGGCATCCGAGATTCCCTGACAGTGCAAATCAAATTCCCACTTGGTGAAATAGGCTTTGAGGAAGGGGGATATCAGTGTTGGGTGAGCTAAAGAGCTGAAAACACTGGATTTGTTGTGGATTTGCAGACTTCCCATCAGGTCAAGTAGCTCCCAGCTCCTCACACTTCAGTGGGAATGATGCTTTTGCTATTTTCATTTAAGAGGTCCCAAGTTCTGCTTTTAAACAGCAGGTTCAGGTGTGGGAGGAGAAGGGCAGTAAACAAAGAAAACTCTTACTGGTGTTACTGCTAAATGTTGATGTGTAGTCTCACATCAGCCTGCTGAAGGTTGGGAAATCCAGTTTTACTCTTCCTCAAGGCAGGAATTTTTAGCATCCCTCGCTCCAGAAGGGGCATTTGGGAAGCAGGGGGAGCTGGGATCATCCCTAATGCCAGGAACCCGCAGACCCCGTGTCTGTCTGAGCCCTGCCAGGGTCACCTTGAAGGGCACCCCAGCCCTGCAAAGGTCCTGCTGTGCCTGGGGGAAGGAGGAGGCAGGAGAGGGAGGAGAAGGCTGTCAGTCTGCTGAGCCATGGTGTTGTAAAAAATCAGCCCCTTCGTGGCAGGGAAGAATGATGCTGTGACTCCATGGGATCAGAAGGCTATTTCATTATTTTATACTATATTATGTTAAAGAAAGCTATACTAAACTATACTAAAGAATAGAGAAAGGGTACTTATAGAAGGCTAGAAAGATAATAATAAAAAACTTGTGACTCTTTCCAGAGTCCTGAGACAATTCTTGTGACCATTGGTCAGTGAGTGAAAACAACTCACACCAGAGCCCAGCCAGGCTCAGCACTTCAGGTAAACAATTCCTAACCCATTCCACATGAGCACAGCACAGGAGAAATGAATGAGATAAGGATTATTTCCCATCTCTGGAAACTTCAGGTAAATAATTCCTTCAGGTAAATAATTCCTTCAGGTAAATAATTCCTTCAGGTAAATAATTCCTAACCCATTCTACATGAGCAAAACACAGGAGAAGTGAATGAGATCAGGATTATTTCCCATCTCTGGCCTCTCTCTGCCTTTTCAGCTTCCCAGGATAAAAATCCTGAGCGAAAAAATTACATTCAGAGAAATATGAAAACCACACCACGGCTCTGCTGCTGTGCACCAGCTGAGCAGGGATGCTGCAGTCTAATGCATCCTCCTCCCCTGCAGCAGGGCTGCAGATCCTCACAGGAGCATTTCAGAGGCTCTGTCCCTCCCCAGGGCAGCGGTGGAGCTGCTCCACCTCCCGCCCAAGGCTCTGCCTAAGGGCAAAATCTCAGCCCAAGAAACGTATTCCTCTCTGCCTCCCTCCCTCCCTCCTGAAGAATAAGGGTCACAGTGGCATTTACCTCGAAGTCTATTAAAAAACACTGAGCCCCCAGAGTGTGGCATGTGTGTTTCCTATTAGGAAGGCAGTTCCAGACTAATAACCATTTTTAATGGCTGTCGTTGTGCTTTGCACTAAATGATATCAGCCCTTATTGCAGGAGAAAGGCAAAGAAGCCTGGAAAATTAAATGAAATCCTTCTGTGGAAATTTCAAAGGGGATCAAAGATGCTCCCCAGCTTTCTTCCTTGAGCCCAGGTGGACTTTTCCTTGTTCCAGTGTGAGGCAGGGAAACCCTGGAAAAGCAGAATGCAAGGATGATTTTCCCTTTCCTCTTTTAAATGAAGGAACTGTTGGAAGTCAGATAATTTTAGTAGAATTGGGCCCACAGAGGTTTGGGAAGGTCAGTGGATGGTGGCAGAGAGCAGAACGGTGTTTGGTCAATCCTTTGTTTGCTCCTCCTTTTGATTGTGCAGAAATAAATTCTCCTTTAAAATAAATTATTTAAAATAAATTCTCCTCGTAGGATGTGACTCACCTTACCCTAAAATGCAGGTGAAAACGCCTCAGTACCCCAAAAAATGGCTGTTCCTCCTCTTTATCTAGAAGGATCCAAGGATGATCAGGTCTGATCTCACCTTGAGGGATTAGACCAGAGGGAGAGGCAGGGACAGGTTTGTTGACCTCCACAATGTGTTTTAAATTAGTTGTAGACTACGACCTCAAGTTGGGAAAAATTCAAACCAGCCTGGTGGTGTTGAAGCAAGTCAGATTTGGCTGAGGCCTAATGGTTTGTAATTTAGTTTAAGACCATGACTGTGAGGCTTAAAAATCCCAAACAGTGGGACTTGCTGGCACGTCGAGCATCTATTAATGACATGGCAGTGAAAGCAGAGGGGTTTTTTTTCCTCAGGGTTCAGTCCTGCCAGGTTTTGAGCTGCCCAGACCTCCCACTATTTCTGTGGGAAGGGGAGTTGCCCACAAATTTGTAGGATCTGGCCCTGACAGGGATAAATTATCTTTGTCCCCTAATTCCAAGGGAGTTACCTCATTCAGAGAAGTGCAGAAGTGTCCTGGTACCTACAGGGAAACTCTGCAGGTCAGGGTGATCCATTTAGATTATCCTATTAAAAAAGATGCAGCCTGCTTTCCAAATGCACACAAATCTAACTAACTTAGTTGTTCTAATTAGCCCCTGCTGCAATTTCCACCATGCTATTAAAATAAGTTATACTCAAATGCAATGAAATGCCTGTAAATCAAGGGAGATTAAAAATCCCTCTGGCTGCAGAGATGTGTTTATCACACGGGCTTTAACATCCTGAATTTTAAGGGATGCTGCACACTGAGGCAGCCTGGGTTCACAGGGAGGAGCAATCTGTCTTCCTGCATCCTCTCAAGGAGCTGGGAAACCAAGATAGACACTGCTATTGTATTTTCCTTTGGTTTTTAGCATAAAATATGTGCAAATTCAGTTGTTTAGGCTGAAGGTGGGTGTTGTTTTGTGCCTGCTCAGAGCCTTCTCTCTGGGATTTATTTCCCAGTTGATGGTTGGGTTGGAATGAACCTAGATCTGAAAGGAAAGACTTGTAATGAGTTTGGTGTTAAATCCTGATTTTTTTTTTTTTTAAGATTTTGTTAAAAAAGAAATCAGCGCTTTTAAGTTTTAAACTTAACTTTGAAGTTAAGTTTACATTTGACTAAGGAAGTGACATAGAATAAAAATTATTTTAGGTCCTTTCATGGAATAAAAATTACTTTAGGTGCTTTAAGGCTATTTCAGCCAGACTGGGGTGTGTCAGGTGAGAACCTAATCCTTGCATTTGTGCCAGTCTTCACTCACTGCTTATTAAGCTTATATTTGATTCCTGAATTCCCTGTTTTTCTCCTCTTTTGGGTTGGATTTCTGAAGGCATGTGGTGCTACAAGGACAACAAGGGATGGCTTTAAGCTGAAGGATGGTAGATTTGGACGGGATATTGGGAATAAATTCCTCCCTGGGAGGGTGGGCAGGCCCTGGCACAGGGTGCCCAGAGGAGCTGGGACTGCTCCATCCCTGTAATTGTCCAAGGCCAGGCTGGATGGGGCTTGGAGCACCCTGGGATAGCAGGAGGTGTCAGGGTGGAACTGGATGAGTTTTAAGGTCCCTTCTGACCCAAACCATGCTGGGATTCTGTGATCTCTTTGGTTTTATCCCTCCTCACTTATATTCCCTGCTCTTTTCCCCTCCTGTGTAAAAGCCACAGAGAAAATGGGCCCAATCTATTTGAAACACACGAGGAGCTGATAAGATTTATCCTCGGTCCAGTTCCAGAGAGATTAATTGCCTGGCTGAGAATCACTTGGGGAAGGCTGTGGCTAATCTTCAACCCAAGCTCCCTTCTCAACCTCACAGGAGAGCACAGCAGTTATTTTCTGCCCTTGCTCCTGCTGTTTATTCTGGCTGAATCCTCGCATCCCTCCCCTCCAGCCCCGCCGGCAGCGTTGCCATGTCACTGCAGAGCCTCCCTCTTCCCAACAGTCGTGCAGAAATCACCTCTCCTCTGCCTCTGCTCCTCGGCAGCAGCGATTTGTTATTCCCCAGGAGCAGCAGCAGCTCAGCCCCCGTCGTGCAGCCCGAGAGGAGCTGCACCAACAGAACTCCTGCTCGCGGCACCGGACCGGGATCCGCGCGCGTTTTCTCCCCCGATAGGATTCTCCTTCTGTCTCACCAGACAAATAATCTGTTGCGACTCTTATTGCTTCTTATCTTTTGCAGCTTGGCCCGGTTCCATGCACCATTTTGTTCTCAGAGATGCCTAAGCTGATTCTTCAGCGCCAGCCAAAACAAATGAGAGTCTTGGCTGGCGGCGTGGCGGCAGCAGCTGGTTCCACTGTGGCTCCTGCACCCAGCACTGGGGCAGCTCGGGCTTGGATTGGGAATCTTGTCCCTCCTGAGGGCTCTGGAGAGAAGGGAAGTCTTGTAGAGTTGGGTGGGTGATCTGGATTTTAGTGGAACAGTGTTAGTCTTTATTAGAGTCTTTATTAATCTTTATTTATCGTGTGTTGTCCCAAGGCTTTGGTCACGATGGACATGCGGGGACAGAGCTGGGAATTGGGAATTACCTAATGGGAATTGGGAATTGTCCCAGACACTCCCCAGCCCTGTGACTGTCTCTTTCTCCAGGAACTGACAGAACCAGAGGACACAGTCTCAAGCTGTGCCAGGGGAAATTTAGGTTGGATATTAGGAAAGATTTTTTTCCAGAAAGAGTGATAAAGTTCTGGAGGAATGTTCTGCTCGGTGAGGTGGTGGAGTCACCATCCCTGGGTGTGTTTAACAAAGCCTGGATGTGGCACTGGGTGCCAGGGTTGAGTTGAGGTGTTGGGGCTGGGGTGGACTCGATGATCTTGGAGGTCTCTTCCAACCTGGTCATTCTGTGACTCTGAGGTTTCCCTGCTTTGCCACCTCCACTCAGGCTGCCAGGGCACCACAGCTGGAGCTGGTGTGGCTGCACAACCCCACAGAAACGGGGCCTGGCCCCAGCACTGCTAATGCAAATATTCCTTCACTGTCCAGTTTATCAGCCCTGGTGATAGAGCAGATCATACAGCATCCCCAGGAGACTTTCAAAGCCCACAATGAACACAGTTGGAATTAGAGAAACAAAGAGAAGGTGTAGAAGCAAGACAGTGGTTAATGAATAAAAAGTGCAAGAAAACACAGGTCCAGCAGGTTTCTGAATTTCTGAGATTTGGGATCTTGCCTCAGTCTGGATCTGAGTTTTCTGGTGCTGCTCTACCAGTGAGCACTGCTGCTCAGGTGTGAAGCTGCTGCAGGAGCTGGATGAGTTCTCATCTTCTATTTCATAGATTGAAACTTTCTTTTCCCTTTTTCCTGATCATTCCAGTCCAGGTGAGGGGCTTGTAATTGGGAAAACCAGGTGGGTTTAGGGCCTGCTTGTGACTTTGGGCAAATTCCCTGGTGTCTTACTGTTTCTCCTTAATTCCCAACTTTAATAACATTTTCCCACAGCTTCTGTGGAGCTTTTGTGGGATAAAGATAAAATTATCAAGGTGTATGGTTGTGTAGAGACTGGGAAATGATGATGGATGGATGGATGGATTTATAGATTTATAATATGGGAAGGCCAAGCTGGTCAAAAAACTTGCAGCCACGCTGTCTCTGCTGAGACAAAGGAACATTATGTCACTGTGAAAATGCCACATGTTTGATTTTAAAAGGACATCATGGCAAGGCTATAATCAGATCCCTCAGTGCCTTAGACAGCTTCAGAACCTGATTCAATAAAAACATGGCTGGACTCCAGCAGGATGAGGAGAAGCAGGCTCACTGTGGGGACTTATCTCTGCCTGCAAATCCTCTCTTCCGGAGCACTTTGGAGCACTTGAGCTCCTCTGGGTTGTTTGCTCTTGAACAGGGAGTTTCTGAGGGGGGACATCAAAAAATATTATGTTTGGGTGGGGAGAGCTAATTGATTTGACAGTTAATCAAAAAGTACTAAGGGAAAATCAATATAGAGTAAAACAATCTAGTCTTCAGTTCTATATTGTATTCCCAGTGGCATTGTTGATTGTATAGCATCAATGTCATCTATTTTAGATGGAAATGTTACCAACTATAATGCCACTGTTGATGTTTCAAAACGCTTCTAATCTCATTTCAATAATAGCTTCTGTCTCTCTCAGTGACACACGTGCCATAACATCCCTGGCTAAATTGACAGCACTAATAACACGCTGGGAGTTTTTATTATTCGGACCCCTGGCTGCATTTTTGATCATTCAGGGGCTTGTACAGCAGGAGGGGTGGGCATCTCCCTGAAATCCTCAGGTGAAGAAGTGCCTGGACATTCCCAGGGCTGTGCTGGCACCCTGAAGATCAGGAGCTAACGGGGATTTGGGGGTTCAGGTTCTTCCCCCAGAGCTGGGAAGGTCTCAGAGTAATTCAGGAAGGGCAAGTTTAGGGCTGAGCTGGTGGCCAGGACTGTGGTTTAACTGCTGGTTTAACTGTGCTGCCTCCTGAGGTCTTGGCTCTCTTCAAGTGGACTAAAAAAACCCCACAGGGAAATTCCTTGCTGGTTTTCTGGAAACTCCTCCTTTGAATCAAAGCCTGACACACGGAACCCAGAGCCTCTGGTGTGGTTTTAGGGCTTGTTTTGTTTTCATCCCTCTTGCAAGCCAAGAGTGAAAACTGGATGTGGCACCAGCCCGGATGCTGCAGTGATGGCCAAGGGTGAGGGACAGCTCAGGATGAATCAGATCCTCAGACAAAGCAGGGAGCTCTCAGTTCCTGGATGTCTCATCCCAGTGAAATTCAGAGGGCAGCTCATCATCCTTTTAGTGATAATTTGACTTGAAAACTTAAGGAGGTCCCTGGAAGTTTTTATGGGGAAAACTGCAGCACATTTTGTGTCTTCCCAGCCTCCTCCTGGACCAGGCTGAGCAATAAAAGCTCTGACCAGGCAAAGCACTTCAGCAGATGCTTTTGCTCCAGACTTAATTTCAACTCCACTGACCTTGACTCAGGCTTAAGTTTTACCCAATAAAAAAGTCACATTGGAGTGAATGGACTTGAAGCCCTGTGCTGAATTTTAAGCTCGGCCTTTGCCAGAGCCCTGCACTTGAACCTGTTTCTGGAATATACAGGATGTAAGTGGGGACACAGAAACAGAATCTTTCCAATAGATCCTTCATTTAAAACAGCTTTCCTCTTCAATTATCAGCAGTGGATTTAAATGGGATGAAAATTCAGCCCTTTATTTCTGATTTTATCTTTTCTTTCCTCCATTCTTTCGCAGAGGAATTTTCCCTTTATTAACTTTTTGAGCATAAAACGCAGAAAATAAATGAACAAACAAAACCTGGAGCAATATGTGAGATGTTTAAACTAATTCAGGAATCGTTATTACTGACATCAGGAGAAAGAAATGCAAGAACACAAATCTATTGCTTTAAGCTGGGATTTTCAGAAGAGCCTGTTGGAGTTTGGCACTCAAATCCCATGAAATCCCCTTTATACTTTTCACTTCTCTTTCTTTTCTTTTAATTTATTTTTCCTCGACATGGGAAAGGGCCTGGTGCATTTTAGGGAAGGGTTGTTACACCATGTTTGGGATCAGCATCCAGGATTGGAGCCAGCTCAGAGCTCCTGTGGAGCACAGGGGAATTTCTGCTCTGAGGAGGGATGGGAGCTTGTGGGGCCAGATTTAGTATTTAACACATCACCTGTTAAATGCCCAGAGGAGCTGTGGCTGCCCCTGGATCCCTGGGAGAGTCCAAGGACAGCTTGGATGGGGTTTGGAGCAACCTGGGACAAAGGATCATCTTGAAAGCCCCTTCCAACCCAAACCATGCTGGGATTCTGTGCTAAGGAGAAGGGAATCAGGACACAAGGGTGAGAGGATGAGGAGGGAGCTGTGGCAGGGGACAAGGCAGCTGAAATAAGGCCCAGAGGATGAGCAAGGCAGGGCTGAAGTGTGGAATATTGATCAATTATAGATGTGTTGTCAGGTTCCTCCATGAATTCCTTCAGCCACAAGGTTCAGCTGCTTGCCATCAGCCACCTGAGCATGTGATTATTGATATTCCTTGGCAAGGAATTCCCTGCTAAGGAGAAGGGAATCAGGACACAAGGCTGAGAGGATGAGGAGGGAGCTGTGGCAGGGGACAAGGCAGCTGAAGTAAGGCCCAGAGGATGAGCAAGGCAGGGCTGAAGTGTGGAATATTGATCAATTATAGATGTGTTCAAGGGATTCTGGGGTTTTTCTGCCCAAGGGGTTGTTGTTTGCAGGTTCCTCCATGAATTCCTTCAGCCACAAGGTTCAGCTGCTTGCCATCAGCCACCTGAGCATGTCATTGTTGATATTCCTTGGCAGATGGACGTGCTGGACATGAACTGTTGGTGACCCTGTTCCTTATGTAGGGTCCTGCACATCCCATAATACAATTCCTAATTAAAGGAGCAGCCATATCCCACCATCCTGACCTCACCTTGCAGAGGGGCACAGGGGAGCTGCTTTCTTATCTCCCAACAACCTGTGCTTCTATCCCAGGAATATTTTAGCAATTTATGGCAAAACCCCCTGTCCTGTTGGTTGCTGTAATTAAGCCAGCCTTGAGCTCTGCTTCCCTTTCTCTTCCTGCCAGAGGAAAATTGATATTTTTGAACACACACAGTAGAATTTTCTCAATTTTGCTTCTCATTTGATTCTTTGAGATCCACATCCTCAGCACAAACCAGGGCTGTGAACCAGATTCCCTGCCCTGGCCATCAAAGCTCTGAAAGATTTCAGGACTGCAGCATAAGTTGGATATTTGGTTTCCTATTCCAGCCCTTCCTTGGTGCTGATTTCTGACCTCATTACGGTCTCTCTCACGAAGATGAGGGACCAAAAATGATGCAGCCCCTGAAGTGAGGCTGCTGCTGGGGTGACCTTTTCATTATTCTGCAGTTTGAGTGACTGCCTAGCCCAGCCCTTTCCCACACAGTGAGCAGGTACAGCCAGCAGAGCAAGGGAAATGCTGGATAATCAGCACAGAATGCAGAAAAGGTCAGATAATCCACTCTGCACGAGGGGTGGATGTGCAGAGAGGTAACAACAGGCACAACTCGAGTTTTCTACCCTCAAAGAAAGTTGTGTTCTCTCCCCTATCCCCTCCCTGCCCAAAGCAACCCTCAGTGTTGTTATTTTTAAAAATCCTTGCAGTCTTTATAGGTTTCCTAGACCTGTCTGTAGGACAGGAGCAACAAGATTCAAGGGGAAATATTAGAAACCTTCCAGCACTCTCTTCACGCAAAAAATCATTTCAAATGTCTTACCCTGGCTCAGCTTTTTACTTTTTTCCCTTAAAAAAATATGAAAAGAGGTATGACATGAATATTGCAAGAGGCAGCCTGGTAAAGTCTGCAAACAGAGTGAGCTGTGCTCCCTTTTCCCACTGGTGAAATAGAACCAGCAAGAGAGAAAAAGGGAAAATTCAGAGATTTTTAAAAGTAGTGTTCTGTTCTGTTCTCTCAGCTGCAGGACGGAAGATTCAAAACAATAGTGGGAGATTTTTCTGAAAATTTCGTGGCCAGCTATTTAATATTTCCTATCATTAACCCTCCTGCAGAGCAGTACAAATTCCTCAGCTGCAAGGAGATGCTCAGGGACAGCACCACTGTACTGGAGCCGAGATAGCTGAATTTATCACAGGAATTAGATGGATGTTCTAGCTCAAATTTACATGCCTAACAGCAGCAGAGGGACATAACTGAAGAATAAAATCTAAATAATCTGTGGGAGGAAGCTCTGTGCTATTACAAATCAGGTTTTCTTCATTAATCAAGCCAGAAATCAGCCCTCTCCTTTCTTGGAGGTTCCCTTCACGAGATTCAGCATAACCCAAAGGGTAGAAAATAATTACCCACAGCTAAAGAATGTGCAGGACGAGCCAAGGTCAAGGTGAAGCTCGAGGGAACTTTCATCAGCCACTTGAAGGCAGGTGGAGAGCAGGCTAATAAAAACCCTGACCTTCATTATTTTGTTGTCCAAGAGAAACCCAACGTTGCTCAGCAAGGAGGAGCTGAAATGAGGCCCAGAGGATGAGCAAGGCAGGGCTGCAAGATGGAATATTGACAAATTATAGATGTGTTCAAGGGATTCTGCTGGTTTTGAGCAAGGCAGGGCTGCAAGATGGAATATTGACAAATTATAGATGTGTTCAAGGGATTCTGCTGGTTTTGAGCAAGGCAGGGCTGCAAGATGGAATATTGACAAATTATAGATGTGTTCAAGGGATTCTGCTGGTTTTGAGCAAGGCAGGGCTGCAAGATGGAATATTGACAAATTATAGATGTGTTCAAGGGATTCTGCTGGTTTTGAGCAAGGCAGGGCTGCAAGATGGAATATTGACAAATTATAGATGTGTTCAAGGGATTCTGCTGGTTTTGAGCAAGGCAGGGCTGCAAGATGGAATATTGACAAATTATAGATGTGTTCAAGGGATTCTGCTGGTTTTGAGCAAGGCAGGGCTGCAAGATGGAATATTGACAAATTATAGATGTGTTCAAGGGATTCTGCTGGTTTTGAGCAAGGCAGGGCTGCAAGATGGAATATTGACAAATTATAGATGTGTTCAAGGGATTCTGCTGGTTTTGAGCAAGGCAGGGCTGCAAGATGGAATATTGACAAATTATAGATGTGTTCAAGGGATTCTGCTGGTTTTGAGCAAGGCAGGGCTGCAAGATGGAATATTGACAAATTATAGATGTGTTCAAGGGATTCTGCTGGTTTTGAGCAAGGCAGGGCTGCAAGATGGAATATTGACAAATTATAGATGTGTTCAAGGGATTCTGCTGGTTTTCAGCCCAAGGGGTTGTTGCTGTCAGGTTCCTCCACCAATGTATTCATTGCTCATCTGGGATAATTTTTAGTCACAGCAAAGTTTGTTGGACTAAAACCCTGCAGGCTGTTTCAAAGGGAGAGCACCAAACCTGAGAACGAGGGTTTGTAGCAGTTCTGACTCATTCATGACTCGTTTTTGCTGTGATTTTGGTTGTCCTTGTCCATCTCTGCTGCCTGGGATCCTGGAATGAGCATTTCCTTTTATCCCCTCAGGAACAATCCCTTCCCTGCTGGTTCTGCCAACACCTTTGCCTGGCTCAGGTCTCCAGCATTCCCCAGATCCATCCCCCCAGTTTGTTTAATGGCTGAGTCCTTCAGGTGTGTGCATCCCTGCCAGGTCATGGCCATGCCCAGGTACCAGAAATGCAAAAATCTTCCCAATTCCTGCATGAGGGAAGGGGGAAATAGAGCCACATTCACCTCTTGGGTTTGCCTCCAGGTTTGAGGGTTCTCTACCCCAGTTCTGTCCCTGAAATCAGATTTGGGGTGGAACATGCTAAGGGCAGGATTTAATCTGCATCTCCTGCTGGTTGAATGCTGTTTTAGCCTTTGGAATTGGATATTTGAAAGCAGAACTCCTTTACATCCTTTAGTTTAGGTTTGGAAAGGCATCTCTGCTTTGAATCCAACCCTTTTTTATTCACAGAGTGTCTGAGGCCAGATCTTTTTTCTGGTTTGATCCTTTTATTTTTGGCTTCTAAGCCAGACTGCACCTTGTGCTGCTCAGGTACTGTTTGTTAATTATCACCACAAAAATTTTATTTTATTTCTTACTTATTTTCATTATTATCACAAAATTTGGTTTCCCATCAGTGGGAGCGCCCCAAGCCCTGGTGTGTAAATTTGTAATATCTGTAATTTTTTAGAGCCAAAGCTCCTGCCCTGTTTGTTAATTATCCCTAATGGAAGCAGGTGGAAGGGTCAGTGTTAATTATGCTCTGAGGCCGTGATGGGAGCAGGTTCCAGGCACTCACTGCCCACCTGAGCACTAAAAAATCATCTCTCCTTTGTGACAAAACAACCCAAAACCTGGTATTTCCATGGTCATGTCCAGTGCTTGTGCTCAATCCTCAATCCAGTGCCCTGCTCCGTGGGAGCTGCTGTGTGCTCAGGGGCTGTGACCCAGGCCAGGCCATTCCCAGGTGGTCACTGCAGCTTAAATCCCATTGCAGCAGCCCAATTCCTATGAAATCCGACTGGATTTGTTTGGGAATTCGCTCTCCAGACACAGATTTTATCCCTTTCACTCTGTGGATGCCCTTCCATACTGAATTCCCACCTGAATGCAGCTCCATCCTCCCTTCCCTGTGGCCTCACTTTCCCATGGGGGCTCTGAGGGTTGAAATACCCAAATTTTTCCTTCTTCCCCTACAGCCAGCTCCTCCACCCCAGCCTCCTGCACCAGAGGGGGGCAGATGTCACCTCCTGCCACCTTTTCCATGAAGATTGATGCCTGCTCACCTCTCCCTGCCTCTGTAACCAAATATCCACTAAACATGTAGCAGATGGAAGCTGCAGAGTCCACCTGGAGAGGGGGAAGCCTCAGGACAACCTGAGTGGCAGGAAAAAGGGGATAAATTTCCTTTTCTGACAGGTCTGGACCTTGGTGGAGAGAGATGAGCAGACTGTAGGTCTATATACATAGGCTGAAGGTTCATATATATATATATATACACTGAAGGTTTTTATATATATACATATAGACTGAAGGTTTATATATTTTTTAAATTTTTTTTACATCTATATTTCACATTCTCAGCTGGCTGAGGTGATCCCCACGTGTGAGAAAAGGGAAGCTGCTCCTTCTTTGTTTCATTTCTTTGCTGCAACAATTTTTTTCCCCCCCTGATTTCAGGAGACAATATAGGAGAGATTTATTGCTAAGACAAGATGTCAAATTGCTGCCATTAGATCCAGGTTAAATCTACAGCTTCTTTTAGCCCCACTGGCTCTTCCTCCCCACATCCCAAACACCAAGGGAGAGCAGCTTATGAGTTGAACACTCTGAGGAAAATGAAGGAGCTTTAGGGAGGGAGAACTTGGTGAGATGGGACTCAAATTAATCCCTGCTGTAAATCCATCCTAGCCCTTGACAGATTGGGCTGGGAGCAGTGCAGGTGAAGAAAAGGAGGGAGAGGCTTGGGACAGGGTGACTTAATTCTCTTTTTTTCTTCTATTTTACTCCTCAGTGGAGCCCCTGTATTTAATAATGTATTTAGTAATGTATTTATTTAATAATGTGGGGATGGATAACAGGGAACTTTTTGCTTCTTATTCTTCAAGGGACTCCTTAAATTTAGGGACAATGTCCTTCCAAGAGCTCAGCTCAGATTGCAAAGCAAATCCAGAGCTCCCTGCTCCCTCTGGTTCCCAGCATCTCCCGTGGCTGCATTTACCCTGCAGCAGCCCCTGGGTGCTGGGAAGAACCAGGAATGTTCCAGAAGGGAGGGTGAAGTTAAAGGCCACGGTTTGGGAGGCAGGGAATGTCCTCTGCTCCTCCCTGACCCGTTTTAGGGGCAGGAAATGTGAAAAGCAGGGGTGTGATGCTTATGTGGGACAGGAAATCTGCAGCCACACAGCTCCAGAGTCCTCCCAGAGGGATTTACCTGTGGGGCTCCACCTTGGCTGGCTCAGCAGGGAAAGAACAGCCCCAAAATTTGGTTTCCCATCAGTGGGAGCGCCCCAAGCCCTGGTGTGTAAATTTGTAATATCTGTAATTTTTTAGAGTCAAAGCTCCAGTCCAAGGAACAGCCTGGCTGCCTGGAGCAGAGCATTTGCCTTGACACCTTCTCTTGAGCACTGCCCATTATTATTTTCCCCCTCTTCCAGAGCAATAATCTGAATTCCAGCAGGACAGGGATGCTAATTATTAATATGATAAAAATGGCAGCTAATTAAATAAACAATTTGACTTTACACTCTGCTGCCATTTAACTATGACTGAAGTCAAAATATAAAGCCTCCAGAATGAATCTGCAATGTTCTTTCTGTGACTGTTTTCATTGTTTGGAAACAATTAAATCTCAGGAAGCAATTACAGTGAACTGAACTGCTGCTGTAACAGCCAGGTAATGGAATGTTCAGGTGGTGATGAGCTCTTTTCACATAAAAAACCTGAGTTTAGGAGTTATTCATCTCAGCTGAGCAAGGCTTGCTTAATCCATGTCCTTGTCCAGACCAGGGTTAAAGAATTCTAAATGCCTGGACAGCTGAAATAAAAATTCAGTACCAATTTCTGGACAGTTGGACACCAAAGACTTGGTGTTGATCCAGAAAAGAGAAATAGAAATTAATTAAAGAGAGTGAAAGGTCCCAGGTGGAAAGCTCCTCGTCTTTATTGTTGGGGTTTAGGCTACAGAGGCCAGGCCAGACCCAGCACACACCAGACCTAGCTCCACAATTTTTTTCCTAGGATCTGATCCATCCTAAAAACCATTCCAGCAGCTCCAAAGCCACCAGAGAATATGAGATTCCAGCCTGTCTTGTTTTCCCCTCACTAAATATGAACTCCTACCATGAAGCACCGTGGTTCCTATGGCAGCCTCGTGCAGGGAGGCACTGCCAGCTCTCCTGGCTCTCCCCAGTGCTTCTCTAGGGGAATGAGGAACACATTCCCTGTGGGAATCAGCCCCTCACTTCCCTTTTTCAATCCATCTTTAAAGAAAAGCCCTCCTGCTTGTGCTGAGCATCCTTTCTGTCTTGTCCTTCTCAGTTTACCTGCAGAAATAGACACTAAAGAATAGAGTGGAATTAAATAGAAATAGAATTAAATAGAAATTACCATTTCTCCCACAGGCAGATGAATTCATCCTCGCTGTAAATCACTTTTTTGGATTGGGGGAGGTTATTTATTCCCTTTGGCCTCCCTGCATGAGCTGATCTTTGGGTTCTCCCATTCCCATGATGAAGCTGATACAGCCCAGCGTGGCAAATCCTGTCACAGGATCCAGGGCAGCTCCAGGGGAGGACCATTAATCGCTGCCATCCCTGGCCATGAGACATTGCAGCTGCTGGAGCAGCCATCCCTGCAGATTCCCCTTTGGAACAGCAGCGTGGACACTGCTCCAGCTCACACTGAAAATATCTCCCCCCACTTTGTAGACAAGGGAGCTCTTGCAGAGACTTTTCGGAGGAAAATCCCTGCTGGAGCTGCTGGTGACACGGCCACCCTGCAGCTCCCAGGCCAGGGGACAAAAGCCACATCTGCTGCCACAGGGGGGACAGGGACCCTCAGCTGGGGCTGAACCAGGCTCTGCTCACAGGACAGAGCCCTGGGATGTGCACGGGGAGGGGATGGGGAGGGACAGGGGGGGAAAGGTGGAGGGACACGGAAAGGTGGAGGGACATGGAGGGAAAGGTGGACGAAGAAAGGTGTAGGGGCAAAGAGGGAAAGGAGGTGGAGGGACATGGAAAGGTGGAGGGACATGGAAAGGTGGAGGGACATGGAAAGGTGGAGGAAATGGAG
>WBNO01005328.1:282-27586 GCA_013400575.1 Peucedramus taeniatus | reverse complement strand
GGAAAGGTGGAGGGACATGGAGGGAAAAGTGTAGGGACAAGAAGAGAAAGGTTTAGGGAAATGGAGGGAAAGGTGTGGGGACATGGAGGGAAAGGTGTAGGGAAATGGGAAGGTGGAGGGAAATGGAGGGAAAAGTGGAGGGACACAGAGGGAAAGGTGGAGGGACATGGAGGGAAAGGTGTAGGGAAATGGAAAGGTGTAGGGGCAAAGAGGGAAAGGTGTAGGGATATGGAGGGAAAGGTGGAGGGAAATGGAGGGAAAGGTGTAGGGGCAAGAAGGGAAAGGTGGAGGGACATAGAAAGGTGTAGGGAAATGGAAAGGTGTAGGGGCAAAGAGGAAAAGGTGCCTTTTCCTCAAGGAAAAGGTTTCCTTGAGGGAAAGGTGGAGGGACATGGAGGGAAAAGTGGAGGGACATAGAAAGGTGTAGGGAAATGGAAAGGTGTAGGGACAAGGAAAAGTGTAGGTAAATGGAAAGGTGTAGGGGCAAAGAGGGAAAGGTGTAGGGATATGGAGGGAAAGGTGGAGGGACATGGAGGGAAAAGTGGAGGGACATAGAAAGGTGTAGGGAAAAGGGAAGGTGTAGGGGCAAGGAAAGGTGTGGGGGCACAGAGGGAAAGATTCACCCTACTTTGGAGCACAGAATCACAGCCAGGGTGGGATGGCAGCAACTGGAGGTGGAGATGAACACTGAGAGCATCATTCCAGTGGGGTCAGAGCTGATGTGCAAGAGAAAATGCAGGTCCAGCAGCTTGGTGTTTTCTGTCCTGCCAAAACTGAACACAGAGGTACTGAACACATAAACACAGCCCTTCAGGAGCAGGGAATGATTGAAATCTCACCTAAATCCACAGAAAACCCCACCTTTTTTTTTGTCTTCCAATCCAAGATTTTCCAAGTAGTCATGGCTCCTTAAATTTTATTTATTTATTTATTTATTTGGGAGGTTTTCCTTGCCCTTGGTATTCCCTGTTCTTGCAGACTCAGGTTCTTACTCCAAGTGGGGTTTGAACTGGGTCATTCTCTCTTTCCCTTTCCACTGCTGGCACCTAAAAATCTCTCTTGCAAGGTGCTGCCTGTCCCACAGATCTGACTTTCAGGCCCTGCTACCTTAAGGCAAGCCTGGCTAGACTGGTGCTGTCCTTTTAATTCCTTGCTTTCTCTGCTCCAGTGGCTGATAAGCCACTTCTGGCTGTCTAGTCATGTAATCCTTTAATTTTTTAATTTCAAGGAACTGTTTGCAGTGCACCATGACTCAACATTTGACTGCAAACTCATTCAAGGCAAGGGAAAAGTTGATTTGTGCAGTGGAGGAAGAGTGATGATGGTGAAAAATCTCAGCAGTGCCTCTTTTAGCAGGTTTTAAAAAAAATTTTGCTGGAAAATTAAACATCTGAAATGGTGATTGGCCTGATGGACTTGATCCTGTAATATTTACACAGTGCTTGGTGCAATCTCAGAGCTGTTCACTCTGAGGACATGGGGAAAGGATATTTCTGAAAGCACACCAGGGATGCTGAGCTCCCAAAAAAGTTGTGGAAGGGAACTGTGAAGTGCAGGAAGTGCAGAATCACAGAGCAGTCATTTCAGGGCCAGCCAATGGAAAATGATTGGGAAAAAAAAAGATAATTGAACTGAATGTTCACACCTAGAGGGTAACAAGGAAGAAAAGACAGCAGGGATTTGCTGGGCAAATTGTGCCTGAGCTGGGTGAGATCCTGTTCTGGGAGACTCAGAATAAATCCAAATAAAATTGGGAGTTACAGACAAATTTGTGGGTGATTTTGGGGATAATTCATACTTTTTATGGCATGAAGATGATAGAAATGCCTGCCTTCAAAAAGAAACCCGTGCTGGATTGCATTTCACTGTCAGGGCCTGTTCTTCATGGTGAAAATTGGGATGGCTGTACCAAAAATCACCTCCTGAGCCACAGATCCCTGGGACAAACCAAGGAATGAGCACTTGAGAACCAATGATTAAAAAAAACCCAACCAAACCAAGATTGGCTAAACCAATGAGTTTATTCTGAAGTGTTGCCATGCGGCCACACATCTTTGTTTTGGTGCTGAAAATCCCTCTTTAAAAATGATTTTATTTGATCAATTAAACGCTACCAATTTCTGGATGCACTAACCACAAATTTGCTAAATTCCTGAGCTAATGAAAGGCTGGCTTGCTTTGACATGAATGGGAGTTTTGTTTGAGTAACAATCCAATAAGGACTTGGCCCAAAGATAGCAAAGAAAACATTTAGATGTTAAATATGTATTCAGAAGACCTTTCTACAAATCTTTTCTCTTGCAGTAACAGGACAGGAATTGTGTTCTCCAGAAGGGACAGTTCAGAGAGACGTCCAGCACCTCTCAGCATTTAGCAGAGAGAGCAAGAAACTATGCAAATATTTTAGTTTAGAAATACTTGTAGCTCCTTTTCAAACAATGAAAGCCTCAATTAAAGCCAGATCTCTGTTATTTAAAAATTCCAGGCAGCAACTGAGAGGGAGAGAGAAAGAGAGAGTGAGTTCCATTTTTTTTTTTTTTTTTCTCCTCACTCTCAAACATAAAGTCCAAGGTATTTGAGAGTCAGGAAAATTGTGTCTAACATTAAAACTGTGAGAGCTGAGAAGGCTGGAGCTGTGATTCTTATCTTCTAAAGAGTTTTTGCAGTCATCAATACCTAGAGCAAGCTGGAGTACAAGAAATAGGTGACCTTAATAGATATAACTCTGTATGGGTTCATTGTAGCATGAAATTAAATTTTTAATCTGAATTGATGAACAAAAATGCTGGTTTGATCCTCCCCACCCACACACAATAGTTTAAATAGTTTGGTAACTATTTCACTTCCAGAATGGGGCTGCACAAACAAGGTCAGCAGCAGAATAATCCACTCCACGGGCACTGGGCTGGGGTGAGCCAGAAACAAAAAGCTCTGCGAGATTATTTTTGCTTTGTTAAATAGCTGCAAGCAAGGTTTGGGATTATTGGGAAGGTAAAATGATGTTCTTTTGCCTCTGGTAATTAAAAGCATGAGGGTTAATCCAAAGTCACTGAAATCTGTGGGCACTGAGCCTTTTGATGGGTTTCAGTTCCAGGCTCCTGTTTTTATCCAGTGGAAGGCACTGGGTTTGTTATAAATCACATTCAGCAGCCCCTTATCCTCTGAGCTCATCCCATTGCAGCCAGCTTCCCCCAAAAGTGATGCAGTTCCTCCCTGGGCACCTTTAAAATGCTGCTAGGCTGAGTTCCAGGCAGATCTGTTGTCTAGGAGGGAATTGCTGATTAATTTTGGGTTATGGCCACAAAAATGCTGCTGTAAGTTGTAGAAGCTGAAATTAAAGGTATTAATAGAAAATCCCCAACAAACTGATAAACCCCTAAAAAAAACGCCCCAGAAGACTTTATTTTCATTATTTCATTTTTAAAAGCCAGCTCCTTTTCCATTTATTTCAAGTTCATTATTCCCAGACATGACCCTCAGCCCATCATCTTATTGACTGCTTCTTCTTCCCCTACAATTACTAACAGAGATTTGCCAAATACAAACAAATGGGGGGGTTAAAAAAATAATAAAAAAATTTAAAAATCCTCTTTTCATTGGACCAGAAGCTGAACTGGGATCTGTTGGTCAGCTGAAGCTGTCAGGAGGGCTGGAGGAATTATCTGCTATTATCTGCCGAGCAAACACCATCTCTGAGTGAAAACTGATGCTGTGGCATTTTTCAGAATGCACCAGGCCCTCACTCCTGAGTGTTGGAGCCAAATGTTCTGCCATGGCCCTATACAATAGCCCTGCCTGACAATAGCTCAGTGTTGGGGTTGTTATGAAACCCAGGCTATTTTGGGAGGGCCCTATTGTTCCTGGTTTATATGGGCTGCAGATTTGTCTCGGGAAATATGGGATTCATTGCAGAATCTGCTGGAAAAGATGAAGGTTTGGCCTCCACTGAGAGGGGACAAGGGTCCCTGTGCCAGCCAGACCTTCAGGTTTGTAGGATCATCATTCCTTCCCAGCAGGTTCAGCTCCTCACCCTTTTGCAAGCATTTCTGCAAGTACCAATGTCTGTCCTGGAGCTTTCCCACTCTGTTTGATGCTTCTCAGAGAAATATTTGATTTATCACTGGTCTCTGAAGGAGGAGATAAACCAAGAAATGTCCAGCTCGTGGAACTCTTGAATTTGCTGAAATAGGGAGGGTTTGTCCCCATAATGGGGCTGACTCACTGCTGCCATTAGAGAGGAGGGGTTGCTCTCTCGTGGCCTGGTTCTGCCCTCCTTTCTCTCCCAGCAGACAAGGTCAGGCCAGGAAATTTAATAAAATGATTCATCTGACAGGAGAGGGACCTGAGCTGATTGTGTGCACTCCTATTTTCACCACAGAAAGCAGGACCCTTAGGGAGAAGTCACTGCAAAGTCAAATTTTGGTGTTTTTTTTGCAGTTCCATGGGATGCCCCACTGCTGTAAGAATCCCTGAGAATGTCCATGTCCCAAAAATGCCCCTGTCCCACTGCTCCCCTGCAATGAATCAGGTGCTGCTGGAGTAAAGCTCAGCTGCCTTGTGCTGGCTGAGCACCAAGCCCAGACAAATGTATGGATGTGGTTTCCCTGTTCAGTGCAATTGTCTGAGGAAAGGTTTGTTTTGGAAGCTCCCCAGCCTAAATTTGGAGAGCTCCCACGTGCCCAAACTGCTCTGGGTGAAGGACTGCTCACCTCCCCTGTTGACTGAACAGTGCAGCCCCAGTTGTTTAAAATACAGCTGCACTCTGCAACATCAGAGCATTTTATGTCCACTCCAAGTGCTCCATTCTCCAAGGAAATCCTTTTTCTTCCCTCCCTCAGGCCCCCAGCCCAGCATTTAAAGCCAAGGAGGCAAAGCCTGAAGGGTCCCCGCCTCTATCTAATCATGGGAACGATGGCTTAGTATTGATATTGCCTTATTAAAGCAATTAGCCGAGCATTTCAGAAGCTTGTTAATGCTTCTAGAGTGACTTCTAATGAGGGATAATGATAACAAGCATGGAAGGTCTCTGGTGAACTTTAGATAATGATGTAAATCTGAGAAAGGTCAATGGTATCCGTGGATTCGATGATGGCCATTCCATTTCCGTTCATTACCTGGTTCAGCTTTTATTTTCTCTTCCCAGGCCATTTCCATCTGCAGGAACCTGTTCCTTATCCAATCTAGAGCCCGGCACTCGGAGCACAGATTGACTTAGCCATGAAATAAATGATGCTGAGCCTTTAGTGCTCCTTGTAATGAGCTCAAGTCTAGACAAGAACAAATCAATTAGCGAGAGGAAAGCAGGAACAACAGGAGGCACCACGCAGGGACAGTGTTTGCATTTACATAGCAAAACATTCCCCCCGAGGATCCCAAAACAGGGGCAGCACTACCCAAAACCAGCCTGGGGAGAGGATCGTGCCAGAGGGAAGGGAGATCAAACAGAGAGAGAGGAAAAAGGGTCCTGGAGGGAGGCAAGAAATGGAGCAGCTTTGGCAGAGCTGGGCTGGGAAGTTCAGGTGTGACAGCGAGGTCTGGAGCTGTCATACCTGAGCTTTTTATTAACTTCTAGGCAAATTTTAAGTCTTGGTATTGCTCTTAAGTAGGTATTTTTTGGCATGGAGTAGCACTAATGTGTCTGTGCTGACAGATTCCTGGTTTGGGTTTGTCCCTGTGTTTTAATGTGTATATTNTATTCAGGCAAACCCTGCTGTGATAAACTCAAACCAATAAATCACAGCCCAGGAGTGCAAACCAGGCTTTCCAGGGGTACAAAACCCTGGAAGTGAGCTTGGGAAGGTTGGGGGGATGAGAGCAGGCACAGCTCAGTGCAGGTGGCACAGGAGGCTTTGGCTGAGCTCTCCTGCAGCCCCTGGAGGATGCAGAGTGTGGGCAGAGGAAGGGCATTTCCACCCCGTGCCAGGCTGTAATTCTGATATCAACATTGATTTTTGAAGAGGTTTGAGGGGTGAAGTGAGGGTGCAGAGTGAGAGAAGAGTTTATTCAGGAAAAAAGGATGGGCAGAGATGGCTCATTGCTCCGTGCTGGCACTGCCCTGCTACTCTCAGGAGTTACCAAAAGGCCATTTAATCTACTAGAGATAAGCATAAAAGCCTATTACCGAGCCAGGCAAACTCCAAATAGAAATAGAGAGCACTTTTCCTTTTTTTTATCCCTCAAGTGAGGGTGATCCCCCAGGGGAAGAAGCTCCTCAGTGGATCAATAAAGAGCCTCTCCCAGCAGGTGTGGCTGGCCTCACCTGTGGGCTCCTCATTGCCCCACAGCTGGATTTAAACTCAGATTAGAGCCTCAAATTCATCTCAACTTTGCTGTGTGGGCTGCCCTGCTCTTCCTGACCTGCAGCTTGGCTTTCCCAGGTTAATCCTGGACTTTCTCCATCACTGGAGCACAAACTGCATCCTTGCTCCCCGTGCCTCAGTTTCCCCAGCAGCCCCAATTCTGCCTGGATTCCTGCCCTGCCTGGGTGCTGTTGTGAGGATTAATAATTAACAACGAGGTTTTCAAATCTGGGCTGAGTTCAGAGCCTTGTTCCGGGCTGCTACAGAAATCAAAGGAGGCACGAGGTAATTGTAAATCATTTTCAGGAAGTCGTTTCATGCCTTTGGTGGAGAGATGTGTAGAAGGGGAAAGTGTTCAATGCTTTCCATTCATCCACTCTTTGAGTCCAATATTTAGATCACCTTCTGATTATTAGTGCAAATATTTGCTCTTTGTTTATTTTTCTGCACATCTCTAAGATGGAAGAGGCAGGGAAGGAGGAAGGGCTGGTGAGAGGGGCAGATGGGAATTATTAAATAGGTAAATAAAAGGCCAGTCAGCACATGAATCACTCCAGATCCCAGCCTGGAAAGGTCTCCAAGCTGGGGAACCCCTTTCCTCGAGCACAAGGGGTCTGGAGTGGAGGGCACAGTGGGATTTGGATCAGGATTTTTATCTGATCCTGATTTTTAAGCTGCAAGGTTCTGTGTGATGGGATAAAGGCCGTGATCCTTGGGCTTTCCCAGGTATCATTTTCAGTGCTAAGCTGCTTCCCCCAGTGCTGCCTTCATCTGAAATTCCTTTCTTGACTGATTTCCCCCAGGTTTGTCTGAGTATCTGCACTATTTATTTATATATATATTTAATATATACTATTTTCATACTCTGTCTATATATATAGTGTATATATATGCACTCTACATGTATATCAATGCACACTATATCCATATATGCACCATCATTGGAACTTCAGAAGTTCTTATTCAAAAGAACCAACCCAAAACAGCCCCCAAAACCCACCCAGCATTGCCATGGAGCATCTGCTGTCTCCTCCTCAAGTTCCTCCCCGAAGAATGGATGAAGAGCAAGAGTTGCCCCATGGTTTGGATGAAATTATGTCTCTTTATTAGGTCTCCCTTCTCGGGAAACAATTTATTAGCCACAAGAATGTTGTGTTATACTACCTCCTCCTTTTTGCCTGGGAATTTACAGTTCACACACTGCACCAGCACATAAATCCAGTTTTATTTCTCAATTTATTCACCTGGAACTAAGTGGATTAAATCTTTTTTTTTTTTTTTTTAAAGGAGACCAGCACTGCATTTCCAACCAGCACCACTGCAAACAACAAGCAGACAAATTAGAGGTGGCTGTGGCCGTGCAGTCTCTTTCTACTCCAAACTTTTATGCTCGCCGAGCTTAATGGCGATTTTTTTTTCCCCCCCTTTAATTTTACCTTTAATGACCCTCTTAATAAACCGGGATTGATTAGAATTTGGCTTTGAGAGATGAAAGGGCTCTGCAATTATCTACTTGTATATGCCCTTCAGTAAACTACCTTGTCTGCCCCTCTCCCACCTCCCCTTCTTAAGAAGACTTTCCCAGGTCCCTCTTGGCTGCGGTTGAACGATGTTGGCTCATGTCCATGCTGCAACAAAGACCTGGCATTCCAGCTGTCTGCTTCTAATCTCCAGTGTCAGCTCTTGTTAATGTTTCAGCATGAAATCAGAGGGGGCAAAGCTGCATGGAATATTAAAACCATGATCAGAATTCCACTGAAATGCTGATAGTCTGCGAGAGCGCCATTAGGAGGGCCGGCAAATCGCTGCCTGGCGTTGAATAAAAAATAAAAAAAAGGGAAAAAAAATATAAAAGAAAAGATTTCCATCCACGGGGGGAAGTACAATCAGTGAATCGCTGGGCTAAATTAGCATTTTTTCAATTGGGGATCGAAGTTGATTTATTGTTCTACACAACATTAATGTAACTGTGTGCTTGACCTGTTAAGGCAGCTAATTTTTCATTTAAATGGGCCCTTTCTGTATGCAAAAAGGTTGTAATCATATTTCAACTTTGCAAAGTGATCAGGGAAGTACTGGACTGTTTCAAAATTGTCTTAAGGAGTCTCTCCTCCCTCCCTCCCTCTCTCCCTTCCCCCTCCCTTCTGCCTAGTGGTCAAGGGCAAGCAGTTTGGGGTTTTTTTCCCTTTAAAAAAAAAGCTGTCTCAAGTAATAAGCTTAATTGTCATTTGACTTGAGCTGTTTTACACCACTTTGACCATGTAAAAAAAGCATCTGAGTGGGTGTAAATATCACAGCCCCAAGCCCTGCAACAGGAGCTGAGTGTACAGGGAGGGTCTGTCCCATTAAGAATTGCAGGGTTAAAGGGGGATTTTTATCCTTCCACTTTTATTTTTCTCACTGTCCTGAGCAAAAAGTTGCTGAATATAACTGCAGACAATTGGATATTCTGTAGATATTTGAAAAAAACATTAAAGAGCTCTGATTTTTTGGGAGAAGAATGAGGAATTATGAGAAAGAAGAGCTGAGCAACGTGACCAACACGAAGTTGGGTACAGAATGAGCAGTGCAGCAATTCCTGCTGCTTTTAATCGACTTTGCACCATCTCTGCATGGGCAGAGTTGTCGTTTTCCAGTTTCCAGTTTTCCAGTTTGTTTTGCAAACGGAGGTGATGACTTACTGGAAGTGACACTGCCTGGGAGAAAGTGTTGCTGATGCTGACTCTGGAGAAAAATGAAGCTGTCCAGGAGCAAATTTCGTTTTCTGCTCTGAAAGGCCGCTCTGTTTTGTCATTTCTAGTCTGGGGAGGGAGGGAGGGATGGGTGTTTAAGGGAAGGAATCCAATCTGGGTGAGGAGCCTGCTGAGGCTGCCCCTTCTTGGAGGAGGGTGAGGAGCTGGAGAAGGGAACTCCTGCCCCACCTGAGCCCGGTGTGTTCCCTGTTCAGGGTGTCCACCCCAAACCCCATCATCCCCAACTGTTGCTGCCTCCTCCTCCAGCTTTGCCCCAACCTGGGAACAGCCTTTGTCCCCAGTGACACTGCCCAGATGACAATGGCCAGCACCCAGAGCTGCTCCCCCAGCACGGGAAGATAATATACATTTCCAATTAGTGCCACACATTCTGGTCATGTTCTCTTTTTACTCCCTAACTATCTTTGTTTTGCTCCAGAGCTGTTCGGTCATTAATGAAATCCTGCAGTTCTGCTAATCCTGGGTACAATGCAGCTTTTCTCTGCCAGGCTATCCCTGACATAAAACTACAGTTACCCAAGCTCCCCACCACATTAAGATTCGTTGTCATTTGCCTTTCATTACATACCTGATGTAGCACAGTAGCAGTCAAATGTCCTTGGCAGGCAAAGCAAAGTATTTAATTGTATTACTTTCTGCTTGCTCCGCCTTAAGAACATTTTTTTTTTTGCAATGGGAGGGAAGGAAAAAAAAAAAAAAAACCAGAGGAAAAAAACCCCGTATCATGGAAACTTTATATTTCTGTTGGATGTAAATGGAATTATACTTTTCCAAGCCATGCTGCAGCCCCCTCCCCAGCAGCACTGTATTGCCAGTGCCATATGAAATGCCTCTCCGGCGAGGAGAACAATGAGGCATTCATCAAAGGCAACCAGTGATTAGATGTTTTTCATTTTCAGAACTTTAAGAGATAAATAGGGGCCCTGTTCCTCCATTTGATGTACAGTACTGGTGGGATTCAATTAATCTCTGATGATAAATTCCAAATTTCTGCAAGAGCGTTTCTGAGGGAGGAAGAGTGGCTCTCAGAATGATGGCTTCAGTTCCTCAGAATAGGGGTGCTGGATTTCAAGAAATAAATATATTAAAGAGGGCTGGGATGACCATGGGGCCTGCAGCAGGGCTGTGAAGCTGTACAGCTTCCTTCTTGCTTTTTCCCAATGTTTCCCTTAAAAAAAAAAATAAAAAAGGATATTGGATGAAAAAAGGAGCAGAACATTAAATCTCCAACTTATGTTTTAAGAGGTCTGAATTCTGAGCCTGAATTTTCTGTGGAGGTTTTGAGTCTTTTGCTCTGTTTGTGCCCAGTTCTGTTAAACTTCATCATTTTCTTCTTCATCAAGATGCTGGGGAAAGTTTTGGCTCAAAACTCTTTTGAAATGCTCGAGTGCCACGGGGTTAAAATACTCAAGTACCCCGGGGTTAAGCAGTGCAGAATTCTCCAAAGGTAAACACATTTATTAAGTTGAATTTCTTCAGTTTCCATCTGAATATGCAGAATTCCAACCAAAGGGAGGGTAAATCCTGGCTGTTCACGGCCTATGACAAACGAGTGGCTGAGAGCACGGCCCAGGCCGTGAGTGTGTGTCCCAAAAGCTGTCCCTGCAATTGATAATAATTCCCCCATTGATGATTTTATTAATCAGATCGATGAGTGAACAGGTCTCAAACCCTGAACGTGCACCTCATCCCTGCTGCAGCAAATGGAGGATATTGATGGAGCAGGTTTGTGCTGCTGCTGCTGCCACGGGAGCTGGGTGGCTGCACCAAGAAAATAGGTCAGGTTTGATCAATACAGAGCTGCTTTCAGGAGGGCTGCATCTACTTTGGAGAAATGAAGCAGCTCAATTAAAAGGAATAAATAAGGTGGGGAGCTATCAGGCTTAATTTAGGGTTGAAATAAAGAAGGAGTGAGCGCGGTGCTGGCAGTGTTGTGGGAGTGCTCTGAAGGTGCTGTCCCTCAGAAAGGTTCCTGACTGATGTCACAGGGAATTCAGGTGGCACACGAGCTGGTGGAGCCCTCTGGGGGGGTTTAAACTCTTTAAAGCCCAGCTCAGCACAATCCCAAACTTGTAAGATCGTGCACACATTTTAACGGATCTGCCTTAAATCGCCACGAGCTCTTCTGGGTCTATTTGTGGTTTTTATCACGGTCATGTTTCACTGCTAGAATTTATAATCTGCCTTTCCTTGTGATTATTCTGCACTAAAACCACACTCTGGGTGTTTTGCTACAGCACCAGCAGCCATTTATTTAGGGTGGCACACACTGGGAAGCCAAAAGTCTTAAAAAATGGTGATCATTAGGGTTTGATCCTGCTCCCATTCACCTCTCTGGAAAACCTGCCACTGGTTTCCCAGAGCAGAGCCAGATCCTGATCAAACACGACTTTACACAGAGGAAAAGATGGGAATTTATGGTCAAACCCTGCACTCATTTTTCAGGGCAGCACCAGAGAAAAATCAAGGGACAAGTGGCAGCTGTACCTGTGAGAAAAGAAATGGGTCTGGCACAAATTTTCATCTTAATTTTTGAAAGGTGCAGCAGCTCCTTTGTAGTCCCCAGCATTGATGTCAGCCTTGGTGGGGTCAGTGGGAATCTCTCAAATTATTTCAAAGGCTTTGGATCAAATCTAAAGTCAAACTCCTCATAAAAAGTCAAGAGCTAGACATAGATTTGGGGAGGTCATTGGGTGAAAAAAGTGAATTTTTTTGCATTTCTGCTGGTTTTATCAGGTGCTTTCTGAATGCTGCTCAGCCTGTATTATCTACAAGATTTTATGTCACTGCAGTATCTCAAGCTGCACTGATAACAGGATCTCACAATGGATTCTTAACACAAAACATGAAGAGAGTTTGGGAAGGTTTAGTCTCTGGATTAACTGAGTGGAAAATGTCTTTCATTGGAGCTACAGATGGCTCACAACACAGGGGAGGAATCTGGAGGAAAAAATCAGAACCTCTTTGTCTTTTCAAGTTCATTAGGTTTTCCAAAGCTCTGAGCAAGATTGTTCATGAAATGAGAGAAGAGATGGAGAATTATTAGTTTTCATACTCCCTCATTTGTTTTCATCTCCTCTTTTCCCTAACTGAAAGCATTAAATGCATTTCTCATTTGAAAAAATATGAGCGTGGGGGGAAAAAAAAATTCAAGCCTTTTGTGGTTTTTTCATACATACAAGAAGTTGATACTTGAAGATCTAGCTGGAAAAGAAAATGAAAATATTTTAGACCCAGTTCTGAACCTGAGGCAGTGGAAAGCAGCAATTTGATGATAATTCTGCTGTGTCTGGGTTTTCTCCATGAGGTTCTCCCTGTGAGGAGTTGCATTCCTGATGTGCTGGGGTGAGGTTGGTGGGTCCCTCCTGTCACAGGGACATCATGATGGGTTGTGCTTCATCAGGGCTCTCACCAAAACCCAAATCACAGCTTTTGGCTGACTGCACCACCATTCCCAGGGGGCTGGGGGAGAGCTGGGGGTAAGGGGGGGACAGCAGGGACAGCGTCACCAAGCTGGGGACAGAACATCCTCCTGTATGAGATTAACTCATCAAATCAAACCCCAGTGCTGTGATGGAGAAAATCAGTGCTCCATGTGCCAGGATTTCCAATTTGGACCAATTTTCTCTTGGATTTGAAGCCTTGTGTGGGGATAACTCTGTCCAGGGTGAAGTGGAGCTCTCAGTGCTGATGGAATCACCACCAGCAGTGAGCGAGCACCGTTCCTGGCTCTTTCCAATGACATTACTGACATGATTCTCATTTAATTTTTCAAGCCCTTTACTGTAAAAGCCTCACAGCTCCATGACAGAACATTTAGAAAACATCTCCTCATTGTGGGAAAATGAAAAATCAGCCCAGCCAGCAACTGCAGAGGAAATCTGCAGCCTGTGTTTGGAGCACATTAATAACATGACGAGTGACCTTTCTGGAGACAAGAAATGCGTGGAATTGATTGTCCTACCCAGGAGCTGGGCAGAGCTATAGATCAGTTATTTTCAGCCCAATCTTTGTTGTGGTCACATCTTTGGCCAGTGCAGGCTCAGTGTGGGTATAGTTTAGTCTGGTTAAATCCAAATAGAGCCGAGGAACGAGAACAATGCCTTGGTGTGGCTGCCAAAGGTGCAGCTGCTGGTGGCCATGCTGGAGCTTCTACATTGCAGAGCTGCTCCTAAAGAAGAGCTTATAAAGTCTCTGCTATCCTTAAAGCTGCAGATTCTTACTATCTATATTTATACTTAGGTTTATATTTATAGTTAGATTTAGATTTAGATTTTTAGATTTATATATACACCCGTGTGATTTTTTTTGTTATGAGCTGGCAGAACACTTATAATTCAAACCCTGGAAATTTTTAGTATTTTTATCACTTCATACTTTATCAGGGAATAAAAATCCCAGAGTCCAATGTCTTCCTTGTTTAGAATTAATCCCAAGGGTACCTCTGTGGTTGTGACAACCTGGAGGTCCCAAATCTGAGGCAATCTCTTGGCGGGTTTCTCCAGAATTGGAGTTTTCTTCAGTTTTACTCTGAAATCAGAGAGGTTTTGCTGGGTTATACCACAAAAAACCCAACCTCTTTCCCTTTAAGTATTGCTTTACCCACCCAGTGCCATAAACCCCCAGGACAAACAAAGAAATTTAATTCAGGGAGCAAACAACTGCCCTGAAACCCTGCAGGTAATTTTCCAGCCGGGTTTGCTGCGTGAGGGCAGGGAGCTGCTGGTACCCAGCAGTGGGGTGGATGTCTGCTTCCTGCCTCTAGCCAGGAGTAATATCCAGAATCCATTAGAAGGATGCCTAATCATCTTAACCTGTCAGATCCCAACCACCCTCTTTTAAGAGCCAATTTGTTTTTCTGCCAGATCGATGTTCTTATCTGTAATTGCACAGGCCATGAATGGCACCCAATAACCAGTTAATATTCAGTTCCATTCCACAGCAGGGTGGGGAGCGGGGAAATGTCTTAATTTAAACATTTATTGTACAACTGTGAAAATGTCCTAAGTGAAATTAATTGAAGCTTGGGGAGAATAACTTATAAATCACCTTGTCTGGCTTGCATAAAATGATACAAGGATATGCTGAATTCTTATCGTGGGGCTCTGTGGAGCTGCAGAAAGCTTTAACCCTGAGGTTACTGCTGTTATTCCAGCTCCAAGATGGGAGAAATCTGACTCCTACAGGTGATGTGATAAAGGCAGGGCCAATCTAATTAATAATAAGCCACCAATTTGTACTGTTGCTCCTCAAACGTGGCTCGTGCCAGGCAATTTGAGTGTGGTGTTGATCCCCTCGGCCATCCCTGCCTTCTGCTTCAGCAGCACTTTAAAAAAAGGGGAATAATCCATCAGACTGTGCTTTTCACGGGACAAATATCACCAGAAAGTGGAAAAAAAACAACCCCAGTGGCGTCAGCAGAGTGGGATATAAACAATAGTGGCTGAAGCACAAGCTGGAAATTAGGAAGGGTACGGGGGGATTTGAAGAGCACATTGAGACACAAACAACTCGCAGAGAATTTATAGATTTGCCAGAACAGTGGGCCTGGGAGGGAAAGGAGTTGTTACACTTGAGGGAGGCTTGAAGAACACTTCAGGAAAAGCACAATATTGCAGAGAAATAAATGCCATATCTCCCTATTAACTCTTCCAGGGAAGCAGTGATGGAGCTTTGAGCACACACCTGTGATTGTGAAAGACATGACTGAGCTATTGACAGGAGGAAAAGAAAAAAAAAAAAGTGATAATCCTGCTCAAATCAGCTGCTCCATAGGAAAGCTGCCCCTTTGGAGATGTTCCCCCTGCACACTGCAAATCAGCAAGGCTTAATTAAACACTGGGCAAGGCTGAATGAGGAGGTTATTGAAAGTAGATTTGAGGAAAAGAACTCCTGGATATGAGACAGAGGAGCCAAAGGGATGGGAAATCACATCTCTGTAGCACTCTGGGAGCAGGTCAGCAAACCAGGACTGGGTGATAGAGTTTATATGGACACGCAGAAAGTTTTGGGATAAAGTCCCTGGCAAGGGGTGCTGAGGAAGCCCAGGACACAAGGGCTGACTGGTAAAGCTCTGATGTGGTTTAGGTGGGAGGAAAAAGCTCTTCCCATCCATACAACACCCCAAGATGCGAGGAAATATTCCTTTTCCTGCTCAAAAATCAATGCTGTGCTCAGGGTTTTGGAGTTGCTTGAATGTATTTACTACTGAGTTGGCAAAGTGGAAAAATAAGGCAGGAAAAGTGAAAAATAAGGCAGGAAAAGTGAAAAATAAGGCAGGAAAAGTGATTTTGGGGCTAAGCTGAAGGTGGCTGAATGATTTTAATGGAACCCTGCACAGTCAAAGGGAAATCCTGAGGGGCTGGGTGGAAATTCCCAGCTGGCAACTCCAAGGGAACTCTTCAAAAGAATATTTGGACAGCCCATATCTATCTCAGTTATTGCCAAAGGGGGGGAAAAAAGAGGTCTGTGAGTGAGCAGTTCAATGGTATCACTGTTCAGGCTGCAGCAGGGGCTAAAAAAACACCAGTGAAGTGGTAGGAAAAACCCACCAAGTCATATGGAACATGATATTGAAAATATAAGATATTATATCAGTGTCCTGTGATATCGGTCCCTCCTAAGCAAGGGGGCCAGGGAATAAACAGAAACAGCTGGGAGATGGACAACAGAAATAATTAGAGGCCTGCAAAAGTGCTCAAAAGAATAATTTCTTGAAAGAGATTGTTCAGATGAGAGAACATAGGAGTAAATAATAAAAGGAGCAGGGAAGGTGAATTGCAGTACATTGAAAACGCTCAGAAAGAAGCGGGTTTTGTACAGTTGACAAAAAACCTGTGGAGCTCTTTGTCTCTTGACGTGGTTGAGGCCAGGAATCTGGTGGGATTGAAAAATTCATTGAACATTTGTACAGTGAATGGAAACATCTGCAGTGAAATGGGTGGGATGCTATTCTTAGCAAAGAACCAGCAGCAACCCTCCTACTTCAGGGCATAGTTTAAATAGTGGCTGAGGAAAGGGGAGGGAAGAAAATTCCTCATTAAAGGTTTTCCCTTGTGATCCAGGAGGAGATAGGCACAAACCACCCCCCAACTTTGTTATCACTTTAAAATAGGTTTGGCATTGCCTTAAATAAATATTTCAACACGTAGTTTTTATTGCAGCCTGTAGGTTTTTTTTATGATGGTTTATTGCCATGTTACCCGAATTTTTGTGAAAGGAAGGGGAATTTAAGAGTGAAATGAAATTCCTCCTCTTTGCAAATATGGCATCATCAATGCACAGCTGTACACAGGTGCTGGGGGCAGTAATGAAACAAGTTTATTACACTCAATTAAAATTTATTGCACAGGTAGATTTAGGTGCTAGAACTAAAAAAAAAAAAAAGATTATTTGTGCTGTTCCTTAATAGGGAGGATGAGACTCCTGCACAATTTGCATAGGTGGGGAAGCACTGAAAATAAGGATGAATTTTGATTTATGGTAGGAATTTTTAAAAAAATGATTAATTTTTAATTAAGAGGAAGCTCATCCTCAGCTGGGATGGGGGCAGGGGAGAGGAGAGGTGCCCTGGGGCAGGGCTGGGGGTCCCAGGGCAGGGCACCTGTGGTGCTTTGCCCCTAAAACCCCTCAGCTCTGGCAGGTGCCTCATCCCAGGGCAGGGGCTCAGCCCAGCTTTCCTCAGTGCCCCTGGATCCCTTCACAAAAGAGTCAAAGAAAACCTGGGGAGCCCAAAATTCACAAGCCAAAAATTCATCCCCAGGGAAGAAAAGAGAGCAGAACAAAACAGCAAAGCCCCAGCCCAGGGGTTTCAGACAAGCTGGGACTTGGTGACACAGGCAGTAAATTTGACAGCTTCTTGCCACCTCCTCCTGGTGGGATTTACTTTGAACTTTTCAATATAAACAGTGCTAAAAGTGGGCTCAGGTAGGGCTTTAAGGCAAACTTTCCTGCAAACCACAGGACAGGGCACAGGGACAGTCCTGGCCACCTTCTCCTGGTGTAAAATCGTTATTAAATCACTGAAAATGCACGTGCAGGGAGCAGAATCTGATCCCAGAATCAAAAGCAGGCACAAAACACAGAAAGAAGGGAAGAAAAGCTTCATATTAGAGCAGAAAATATGTCAGGCAAAAGAGTTTTGCTGCATTCTTCAAGTGGGATAAATAAGCATGTATGTGTGTGGATATTTATATATATTTAGATATATAGAGCTGGCTGCACAGGGAAATTTTGTTCTGTTTTGAAACCCAGATCAGTGCAACAGGAAAATAAAATGCTGAGCCACCACACAAACCTCTTGTCTCTCTTTTCTGTGTCAACTCTTGCTCACAGAGAATAGCATTTCGTTTCCTACTGTCGAGGCAGCAGCAACTAAAGTGAATGTTCATATGTGTGGTGAGGCATTTGTCCCTGGAAAAATAACATCTCTTCTTCTATTAACGTTTTAATTAATCCCTTTTAGTTATGAAATGTAACTTTACATTACATAAAAAAAAATTACATGCAGTCTCTTAATCTGCTAATCCTTTCTCCAGACAAGCTGGTTCTTTTTAAATCAACTGCCATTTTATCAACCCAATGGAGCAGAGATCCGGACTCAACTCTATTCAACAATACATTCTTTTCATGAGAGACTGGCCTAGCTAATATGACACCACAAAGGGCTTGAGGAATTCCAAATACCCAGCTCTTTGGATTAAAAGCATAATAATCCCATGCAGTTTTTTGTTCAGAATTGATAGAATGGTTGTATAGTGAGTCACACTTGTTTGAACTTATCAAAGTAACAATATATCAAGCATTTCGTAGGATGATATTTTATTTTCTCAGGTCGATTCCACTTCTTTCAAGTTTATTTTTTTTCTTCTTTTTTTTTTTTTTTTTTTTTTTTTTTTTTTTTGGTGAGCGTGTATTAATGACTGCCAAATGCCCCTGCAGCCAAACAATTAAAACCTGTAATTAAGCACAGAATCTGATAGCTGCTGTTTCTGTACAGTTTTTATATAGACATGAGCATTGTTTGTGCCAGGCCAGCGAGCAGTGCTCGGTGTGTAAAAGCTCCTCAGGCTGCTGTGACTCCTTCCCCTGGCCATGGGCATGACTTTGCTGTGTTTCCAGATCTGGGAGCCAAAGCAGGACAGCCTTTGTGTGTCAGCGAGCCCCTGGGGAGGTGGCAAACGGGGCTGCTGGGATGAGCGGCCCGGTGGCCTCAATAAACAGCCCTGGGGAGGCTCTCAGCGCGTCCCCTCCCTCCCTGCTCGGGGTGCAGCGAGGCCGAGCCCCCAGCCTGCTCTCAGAGAGGTTTGCTGAGCTTGTAAGAGCCACCATCAGTGGCAATTTCCAGCAGAAAGGCTCCTCTGAGGGAGCTGAGGTGGCCGCGGTCGCGTCGCGGCTCTCCAGAGGGGAACGGGTGTTTTTGTGCCTGATGTGGCTCCTACCAGAGCCAGGAGGACTGGGAGCACATTTGGAGGAGTTGATGGGCTGGACCCGCACTCCAGCTGCCACAGAAAGGGGCAACACAACTGGGAATGTGTGACGGGCTCCTCTGAGGGAGCTGAGGTGGCCGCGGTCGCGTCGCGGCTCTCCAGAGGGGAACGGATGTTTCCATGGCTGACATGGTTCCTGACAGAGCCAGGAGGACTGGGAGCACATTTGGAGGAGTTGATGGGCTGGACCTGCACTCCAGCTGCCACAGGAAGGGGCAGCACAACTGGGAATGTGTGACGGGCTCCACAGAGTGGCCTTAGCAGGGAACACTTTGGTGGCTGCCGTCCCTACAGACTCCAGGAGAGCAAGGAGCAGATATTCCCTCTACTGCAGCTCCAATATTCCCATCCCAAGGCCAGGCTGGACGTTCAAGGCCAACCTGGCCTAGTGGAAGGTGTTTCTGCCCACGGCAGGGTTGGAATGAAATGGATTTGAAGGTCCCATCCAACCCAACCCATTGCAGGATTTTCACATTTCACAGCCACGTACACAAACCCCGATCCCCATCCAACATCTCCCCAAAGCAGCAGTGTGGGAGAGCATCTTCTTCTTCTCACAGGGCAGCCACAGCTCCCTGTGATGAATCAAAACATCCAGAACTTGTCTGGCCAGTGGGGCTGAGCTGGAAGTGCTGACTGGAGCATGGCAAAGCCCACGGAGCCTCCGGGGACGCTCCTTCACTCGCTGGCCTCCAGATTCTCTGTGAACACCAGCCCTGAGAGAACCCTCCCTTGCTGTTGCCATCCTCCCCATGCCCTGCTGGAGCAGCAGAAATGTCTTGTGGCTGGGCTGGTGAGTCCTCAGCCATGTCCCCGCAGAGAACACAGAACTTCCTTTCTTTTATTTATGTTTTTGTTTTCATTGTCATAACTCTTCCCTCGAGTTCCCACCCCTCCTACTCCATATGGCATCTCACTGGGGAACAATAGAGAGCTCTTCAGGGGTTCCTACTATAACCCTTCAGAAGGAAAGGATTCTCCGAGGAGCTGGTTGGATTTTTCATCCCAATTATTTCAATATTTCTACTGAATTTCAAAACTAAATACATTCTCAGCAGAATTGGCAACGCTCAGGCGAATATTTTTCATTTTTACTTTCGACCAACTGTGGAGTTAACCAGAACATTTTGAAATTTGATTCCCCCTGCCAATGCCTTCTGTAAAGAAGGGAAATTTGGGAAGGGTGGTGGCAGAAATGATTGCTAATTTCCCTCTTTCTTCTCTTTTCAGTTTGGGGCCCGACCCCAAAACCAGCGAGCCACCTCCCCAGGCTAGAGGAACAAAAGTGTTAACGAGTTTGCAAACACCATTTAAAACTTCAATTCTGGAAAAGAGGAAAAAAAAGGGAAAAAAAAGCAAGAACAGCCATGATTTTTCAGGCCAGACGAGTTCTCCTTCCCTTTGCCAGGGGAATATTGTTTGCATGCCTCCTTCAAGGAGGGCTTGGTCCCTCCATGCCCCTCCAGTGCCCCTTTAAACAAACACCTCCCAACACTGCAGCTATAAATAGCACCGAGGTGGAAATGGCTGGGTAGGTTTCTATGCCCTCCTTTGTGTTCCCATTTTTCAAACACACCAACCTTCTCCCCTTTCCCCCCCCCACCCCTTTCCCTCCACAATGTGTGGTTATATATAGAATATTTATAATAGTTCCCTATTTCCCAAGCAATTTTCACCACTGCCACGCAGCAGGGAGAAATTGAGAAATTGCTGGTTGTTTATTTATTTATTTCTCCGTGGCAATGTGCACTTAATCCTGCAGAGTGTGGCAAAATATTCTGTCTGGATGGTATGGATGGGAACATATATAGCTTATAGATGGATGGATGCATGTTTGTGTGTGCTTTTTAAATGCAGACCACATTGATTGCAATGTGGAACTTATAAAGATGGGAGATATTCTTATCTCTGCAGGAAATAAAGGGTTTTTTTGGGGAATATATATGGGCAAGATGTTGCCTGGCTCATCCACCCCATTATTCACTTTAAGGCAGGGGAGGTGCACGGGGGGTTAAAGGTTTGCTGGGAAGGAAGGGAATGACAGAATAGGGACAAAATCCCACTGCTGTCCCAAAATCCTTGGATCACATAAGAGCTGGGGTTAGAAGGAACCTCTGGGCATCACTCAGACCAACCCCCCTGCTCAGGGAACCCAGGAACGTGTCCAGCTGATTTTGGGATGTCTCCAGAGGGGGACACTCCACACCCTCCCTGGGCAGCTGTTCCAGGGCTCTGCCACCTCCGTGGGAAGAGCTCCTTTCTGGTGTTCACAGAACTCACAGAATCCCCAGGTTGGAAGAGACCTTCAAGAACATCGAGTCCAACCCAGCCCCAACACCTCAACTAAACCCTGGCACCCAGTGCCACATCCAGGCTTTGTTAAACACACCCAGGGATGGTGTTGAGGTGGAACTTGTGTTTTATTTTAAGCCCGCTGCTCCTCATCCTGTCACACTGAACAGAGCCTGGCCCCATCCTCTGGCACCCCTTGGAGGCATTTCCTTGTCACTGAAGGCCAGAGGGGAATATTGGAGGATATCAATGTGCCCTGAGGCCCCTCTCCCACCTTCCCTTGGCATCTGCTGTTGGCAACTCTTAATGGGATATGGGGCTTAATGACTAATTACTCCACAGCCCTATTAGTGATCCTTCCTCCTTGTCACGGGAGAGGGGAAGGGGTTTAAGGGATCAGGATTCTGATTCCATGGCAGAAGCTGAGGATTCCTGAGGTCAGGGTTTGAGGTTTGGATGGCCCTGAGGTCCAAGGCAGGCCTGGATGGTGCTGTGCAGTGTTTGAAGGGTATGGAAAAGGAATTAAATTCCTATCATTGACCTTGGCTCCCTCAGCACCGAAGTTCTTTTATTTAAGGTTTGCTTCTCCCTCAGGACCCACCTTACCCCCTCAAAAAAGAGAAAAGATTCAGGTGTTTGCATTTTTGAAATCAAGCCCAGTGGGGTAGAAAAAGGGGAGGAGAAAGGGGAAGGGCAAAACTCGAGTCAGGACTTAAAGAGGTTGGATTTAGCCCAGGTTCAGTTCTAAACTTTACAGGAGCTGGATGAAACCCCTCCAGGGTTTGTGTATAAAATCAGCTGCGCTGTGTTTGGTTCAAGTTCTTTTTCACTGGTTTCCAGCCCTTGGCTGATGCTCAGAGTTCCAGGAGAATGCCAGCAACGCCTTCACAGCTCTCCAGAACATGGCATTAAACTCTGGTGACCTGAGTTCTCGTGTTTGCCAGCTCAGGTGGGCCTTTCTTCTCTTTATTAATGTACATGCACTTAAAATTCCTTTTTATCAATGGCCTTTGAAACCTCTCGTGCCACTAAGCTCCCCAAATTCACTGCGGACTGTGGGAGAACCATGTGTGGCTTTTACGAGATATTTTTTTCCTAATTCAAAGCAAGAATTTTCTAGGACTGGGACTCCCCTGCTGCACGGAGAACATGAAATATGTAACAGAGCAGTAGCAGATTTCGAGTTTGGTCGCTTTTTTTTTTTTTTTTTTTTCTCTTCTGTCTTGATTGCAGTTGACAAGCCCTGTCTATCAGCTTAGGGAAATGAAAAAGAGCAAGCATCCATCGCAGCCCTTTCTTCCCTCGGTATGGGGCAGCATCCAAGGGCAGCGCTATTATCCGGGGGGATTAGAGCCCCAGCAATGCGCACGGGCCGGGACAGGGCTGCCAGCGCAGGGGGTGACACCGGCGGCATCTCCGAGGGGCCGGCGGGGATGCGAGGCCGCTCCAGCGGCTTCCCTGGAATGCCGCAGGATTCCAGAATCCCCTCTGCCGCGGCTGGTGGGCGCCCGGCAATGCGGGAGAGCCGGGGGGGACAAAGGGCAGGGCTGGGGGCTGTGATGCGAATCCGGGTTTGGCTCCGGGGGTGCTTTGCCCTCGCCCCTGCAGGATCTGGCTCACGCTGCTCCCCCCTTAATCTGTCGCTTACGGCCGGGAGATGATGGGAGCGGGGCTTTAATGAGCCAGCAGGGTTGTTTGCATAATGGTTTGATGCTGGATCCTCCCTCCACCTGCCACAAGGGCACCTGAGCAGGCTCGGCTTGTGTGGAAGTGGATTCCCATCCCTGCAGCATCCTTCTCCTCGGCCCTTCCCTTCCTCCCCACCGGCCAGATGAGGTTTGGTGGCTCCAGGTGTAATTCACAGCCAGGGTTCAGGCTCAGCGCTGCTTTTGCTCGGGGTGGGAATTGTCGAGCTCAGTTTCTCACCTCCAAGTGCCTTTATCAAGATTGTAGCAGTAAAAGCTGTACAGGAAGAGCCCAGTGCCCAGCACAACTCAGGAGATTAAATTCAAACGCTTTTTTGGGGTGCGCTGACAGATTTACAACTTAAATATTTTGCTTTGAAATGATTTCAGGCATTTCATATCAAGGTAATAATTTGGCCCGAAAAACAAATGTTTGCAGTCTCATTCATTAATTACCATTATGAGAGCTCCAAGCTCAGAGCTTTATGTGTTCTGATCCAAATCTGTTTCCCTTGGCCTCATCTCAGCACTATAAAAATGACTTTCCATCTCTGCCGTGCCTTTTCCTGTGACATTCTGAAAGCCCTCGACAAAAATTAATTAACCCACAATGCAAATCTGCCAAAGCTGGAGGAAGACCCCCCTGACTCTTCCAAAGGTGTTGCTTTGCATGAAGGTCTGGGCAGAAGGAAGCTCCTGATGGTGCTGCCACGCTCAAAAATGCACCTTTTAAAGGAGTTTTTAGTAATGCTGTGTGGGCAAAGTGAGCATTCAATATTATTCTCTTCCACAGATGGAGAAAACAGTCACCAAGTGACTAAATAATTTGCTTGTAGTCACATGGAAGAGAAGAACACAGCGTTCCTCAGCTGAGCCACGTGACTTTCTTGTTCCTCTCCTGCATTCTCACCATGGAGTGGGGAATCTAAAGGTCTGGCTCTCTGTATTTTGCAAAAGGGAAAGATCTGGGCCTCCTTTGAGAGCCCACAGCTCCCTTTCAGCGAGCTGTGCTCATGTCCTGGCTAAATTTCAATTTGCCAAGGTATTTTGGATTTTTCTAAAATTACGCTCTCGCTGTGCACGACTCTTCCTCCCTGCCAGGTTCAAGTTCATGTTAAATGTTCTGGGTTTTAAAAGGCTGTAGCGTTCCACCAGCCAAAGATTTGCTTTGCAAAGTTTAAATTCCTATTTTAAATCTAGATGGGAGAGTTTGAGATGGATGTGGAGCCATGGAAATGCCACCAAGCCACTATCTTGTCTGTGTCAATTTTATTTTTATTATTATTGGTACCAAAATTAAACCTATTGCCTGTTTTATGTAATAGCACCTCCAAAGTTCTTTTTGAGTGTGGTGCCTTGCAGAGGATTTTTCATTTTCTTTTATTCTTTTTCTATACAATCTCTAATTGAAGTTTTACTGTGATTTCTACTACTTACAAAAATATGAAATTGTGTTTTATCCATGTTTGGGATTTTTTTAATGTAAGGACACACTTATAGGCAACAGTTGAGATAATTCCCCACCCTTTCTGGATATATTCCTGATAAATACATGGTGAGGAGGTGATTCCTGCTGGAGAATTTATTGCCTGAATAAATAAATCCCAGGAAGGGAACAGGTACTGTCCCAGCAGGGTGACACCCACAGCACTGCTGGGCTGAGAGGACAACAGGAATTTGGTGATCACAAAATCCCAGACTGGTTTGGGATGGAAATGACCTCAAAAACCATCGGTTTCCACCCTGCTGCCATGGCCAGGGATATTTTTGATGGTTAAGGATGTGTTGAAACCGCTTTTGGGGCTGCCCTTGCTGTTGGTACCTCTCCCCTTCAACACACTCCAGCTCTCTCCTTAGCACACGTGCCTGCTGAAATTCTCCCTGGCAGTGTGAAAGAACAGAGAAAGAACCTGGAATGTTCTTGAGCATCCCCACCTCTCTGTGGGAGCAACCACAGGGATTTCCAGGGAGAAAAACCCCAAAGGGAAAGAACCATGTGCAGGCTCCGGGCTGGAGGCAGCGTGGGAAGGGTTAAGGATTGCCGGGCTGGCTCTGACAGGCTGATGTGCTTTCCAGGTAATCAGGATAAAGCCAAGCTCATTATAAAAGGGATGAGCCGCGTGTAAAATACCAACACCTCGAGCAGGGGGTGGTTTCTTGGAGAGCAGGGCAGGGAGCAGAGCCAGGGGGGTTTATTTTGATTATTATTGCTACCAACAATAAACCTATCGCAGTTGTTATGTAACAGCACCTCCGAAGTTCTTTTTGAGTGTGGTAGCTCGCAGAGGATTTTTAATTTTCTCGCTGTCAGCAGGGCTGGGGCTGCCTGCCTGCTCATTTATTGTGTCTGTGCAGAATCGATCTGCTCCGAGCACGGAGATGCTGCTCAGACATCCTGGGTGTGGTGCAGGGGCTCAGCTGAGTCGTGGTTTTTTTTGCTAAGCTGATGCCTGTAAGTGGCTGGGGTTTAGATTTTTATTTATTTATTTCCCCCCCTCCTTTCTCTTCTTCTTCTCCTTCAAATGGCTGCCTGTCTGAAAGAGCTTTGTGCTTTACATCTCTCGTCATAATTTGCTGTATCCAGCCTGTTCCAAAGGTTGAAATTCTGGGAATGGGCATCCCATGCTCAGCCTGTGCATCCCAGCCTTGCCCCGTGTCTGCAGAGCTGAGCCCTGCAGAGCTCAGCCCCTCCTCGATGTGTCAAGTTTAAACCTTTGCAGCACGTTATTTTCATGCTCTGCAGGGACTTTTACAAGAGGATTGAGATACTCCTCCAGTGTATTATAGGCAAAGAAAGGTTATTCCCTTTAAAATAAAAGTATTGGAGGGGGAAAAAAATGCTTACAAGTGCACTACAACGAAGGATCATGTTTTCTAGCATGGTATAAGTGCTCATTTGCTTTATAGTGCTCTCAAACCTGTGTTAAATCCTCCTGAATTGGGTATTCAGCTGAAGACAGGGCTGGCTGATGATACATCTTCCAGTTAGGCAGTAAATATTGCAAAATATGAGCTTTAATCACCTTCCTAAAGAAAATAAAACCCTAAATGGTTTGGGGTTTTACAGCCCTGGCAGTGGGATGTGCAGAGGTCACAGTGGGATTTTTGGTTTTTAGGGTGCAGCCTTGGGATCAAAACTGTGCTGGGCCTTTCTGAATTCAGTTTTCTTTGTGAGGGATTTCCACAGGGAAGTTCTCCTTGCCCAGGGTGATGCAGGGCTCTCTGCTCTCACTCACCTGTGCCTCCCAGGCAGAGCCACGAGGAGGGAAAGATGCTGCAATTCAAAAAGGAGCTTGAGGATTGTGCAAAAGCAAAATGGAATTTTTTCTTACAGTGCATTAAATCTTTGGAAATCTGTAAAACCTGATGGCGAGCTCAGCTCAACAGGAAACTCACCCTGGCCAAAAGAGATCTTGAGATTTTTCTTTAAAATATTTCATAATATTCTTTATTTTCTTTATTTAATACTATTCTTTTACTCTTTATTCTTAAGTGGTTTCCAATACCTGGAACCCATCAATGAGGTACCTCATTATTATGCACAATTTAAGGATGCCCAACACCATTCTGCTCCTAGAAACCAACATAATTTGCTCAATATTGCCTTTTTTGTCCTTTCTGTCACCTCTAGATCCTTGCCTGAAGAGAAGGCATTTTTCTGTGCTAAAAACTCAAACATTACCAATATCACACTTTTTAAAAAAACAAAGAAAAATCCCTCCAAACGTTTCCTCTTGGATTTTCCGACCTCTTGGCCACCTATCCTCTTTCTCCTTGCTTGACTTTGTCCTAGTTAATATTCCAACAGGTGTTTCCTTTTTCAGTGGAATTTTTTAGGCCCTGTCTCAAGAGGCCTTCTGCATAATAATGCTGTATTCATTATGTGCCTGCCTTACTGGGAGAGAACTTTATTTTCTTAACCCCAGCATTTCCCCTCCGTGCAGGGGCTGCAGGAGGGAGAGACTTGGCCCTTTCAGCATCTTCTGCTCTCTGGGTTTTGGTGGAATCCCCACAGGGGTTGGGATTTTTGGTGGAATCCCCACATGGGCTTTCTGATTTTTACTGAAATCTCTGCAGGGGTTGGAATTGTTGGGTGAAATCCCAGAGGGGGTTGAGATTTTGGGTGAAATCCCCACAGGGGTTGGGATTTTTGATGGAATCCCAGCANTTCCGACCTCTTGGCCACCTATCCTCTTTCTCCTTGCTTGACTTTGTCCTAGTTAATATTCCAACAGGTGTTTCCTTTTTCAGTGGAATTTTTAGGCCCTGTCTCAAGAGGCCTTCTGCATAATAATGCTGTATTCATTATGTGCCTGCCTTACTGGGAGAGAACTTTATTTTCTTAACCCCAGCATTTCCCCTCCGTGCAGGGGCTGCAGGAGGGAGAGACTTGGCCCTTTCAGCATCTTCTGCTCTCTGGGTTTTGGTGGAATCCCCACAGGGGTTGGGATTTTTGGTGGAATCCCCACATGGGCTTTCTGATTTTTACTGAAATCTCTGCAGGGGTTGGAATTGTTGGGTGAAATCCCAGAGGGGGTTGAGATTTTGGGTGAAATCCCCACAGGGGTTGGGATTTTTGATGGAATCCCAGCAGGGATTAGGATTTTTGGTGAAATCCTAGCAGGGATTGGGATTTTTGGTGGAATTCCAGCAGGGGTTTGGATTTTTGGTGGAATCCCCACATGGGCTCTCTGATTTTTGAGTGAAATCCCTGCATGGGTTGGGATTGTTGGGTGAAATCCCCACAGGGTTGAGACTTTTGGTGGAATCCCCACATGGGCTCTCTG
>WBNO01005326.1:389170-444444 GCA_013400575.1 Peucedramus taeniatus | reverse complement strand
CTCTGTTTTTTGACTGAGAATGGTGACTTTGAATTTCAGCTCAATGGCAATGCTTTTCCCAATAGAGGGACAGCTAATAACTGAGGAGAGATACCAGATATAAAGAGTTCCCCTCCTTACATTAGGGAAAGACACACACACCCATGCACTCTAAAGTAAAAATAAATACATATCTGTGACCAGGCTTATCAATATGGACAAGATTATTTTTACCAACTGCCTTGTATGCCTTCAGTATTTCAATATACAATCTGCAATAACTACTGGCATCTTATACAGCACCTTTTGCTCTTTGACAAAGCACATAAATACTCTTTGCATCCAGCAGTGGGAAATATTTTCAGTGCATGTGTTCTTGATTTATAAGTTTAATTAGAAACTTTTATGCTTTATACTGAAATACCCAGAGAACAGTTTGACTTGTCTGAGCATAAACAACAGCATTAGAATTCCAAACACATCTTCCTTGTATCTGAATGTTAATGCCCACAATTTCTTGTGCAACCCTCAAAGACAGTATTGCAAGGCACACAATAAAAGGTTGGTGTCACATCCTCTGTTCTCACCTTCCAGTTCATGTAGAAATTTCAGTGCATGCCAAACACTGTGCAAAAGAACTTCTCTGAAGGCAAGAGAAAAAGCATGTAAAAACTGTGCTAGGGCAGGACCTAACCACAGCTCCTACAGACCTTCACAGATGGCACTGGCTGGTCCCCACAAAGGTAATGCATCAAATTGCAAACAATCCTTTGATTTTAACAGTGTCAAGTAACAACCACAGGTCTTGGTCCCAAGCACTCAGCAAGAAAAATAACATATAATACTTCCGGAATTATGCAAAACTGAGGTGGTATCATTAACTTTACCTTATAATTAAAGAAACCAAGGCACAAGGCTTGAGTGATATTCATCAGCAACAGGAAAGCCAGGCATACAATTAACATTTTTGTGGCTGCTCACCCATTATACACAGTCCATGGAAATAGTAGGATCAAGCTATGTTTAAAGGCATAAAGAAGGAACAAGATGATTCTGTGTTTAAAACTCTGGAATTAGGGCTTAGAGTAGCAAAATTGAGATCCTAGCTCTGTCACAGACTTACTAAGAGATACTGAGGGTTTCATTTATCCCTGTCATATTTGAGTCCAGTTATTGTAAAACAAGATTAAATACATTTTCTTTCTTGCAAATGCAGAGCATCTCTCTGCCTCTTCAGTAGGTTTTTCCCCATATATATTTGGTTTGGCAAAAAAAAAATTGCTGAAAAAATGCTGATCAAAAATGTTCAGCCAGCCATAAATGGGGAAGGAACTTTCTCATTATCTGGGTTTATCAAAGTCTGAAAGGGTCCTGGTTTTTTCTGAGGCTCTGCACAGTACTGTAGCAGAAACAAACTGTGATCCCAGTAGAGTACAGATTAATCTCATTCAGAGCATCAGTGGAATGGAATGAACTCATTACCTTAAGAAATAAAATATTATTTCTAAACACAGTCCTTTGTTTAGACACAGTAACGAGTCAGAAATGGCAGTGGCAGAAATTATAAAGAAAGGACATCCCACAAATTATTTTGCACTCTGAGCTGAATGGTCAAGTGTCTGCAGAGAAGGTTAATCACAGGAATAAAGACAGCACTCCAGAACCCTCAAACTCTGGCAATAGGATTTCCACCTGCTTCATCTCACTGACTGCATCAGTCACAATTGCACCACTGAATATTTGTGCCTTGAGAAGGGGTACCATTAACAACAAGGGCTCTTTAAATATTTCTGAAGGACTGGAGACTGGAGGATATTGCAATTCCCCTGCTCCCTTTTAATGTAGAGAAACTCAGCGTAAAAGAGACTCAACAGAAGCATTTCCTGGGCAGCTTTGACTCTGTCTCCCACCCCACACTGATGTGGCAGCTCTTCCCAGATCCTCTGTGCCAATGCTGTATCAGAAGCAAATCCCTTTGCCTGTGAAAAAGAACAAAGGGCACTGACTGTGGCAGCATGTCAGCAGCAAAGAGCACTGGGGAAGAAGAAAATCCAGATCTGAACTCTTCTCAAAGAGCCAGGACTCTGAGTTCAACATAATCCATGGTTTTACCAGAAAACTTTGATAAGGTGGTTAATTATTGGCTGAGTAACCCCTTGCTATCCCTGAAATCGATTACCTCTCCTTCTGAATTGATTAAAACAACCCGTTGCTATTTTCTCACGATCCTGGTTGTCAACAGCCCTGTTAGATGCTCTCTCTGTAAGCAGACTATTCTCCTTTGGCTTTTTCAAGTGCAACTCCTAAGCAGAGGATCAGTCAGTAGGAAGTTTTCTTTTAGTTCTTTTTCTCCTCTGCACAGCCTCTGCTCATTGAAGTTATTGACTGACAGACCAAAGTGAAAATACCTTAACTTTGTACACTTAGCACGAAATAATCTGAAAGCCATAATACAGCATTTTCTCACACAAAAAAAAAAAAAAAATGCACCCTGATGCTTTTCACCTTTTATTTGTAAATCAATGAATGAATTATTGAGCCAATAAGCTCAGCTTCATAACAATAACTGGAGGGTGTCCACAGAAACAAAAGCATAGAGCAACTTTTTACTTTTCCAGAGTACTCTCCTGATACAACCTCTGAGGTCTTGTGTTCTGTTATTCTGTTTGTAGATCTTTCACCAATCATCAGAACTGGGGCAATGTAGTGCTGGAACTACCAACATTGTATCTGAATGGTAATGTCCAGCTGCATCTCTACTGCCTGGATCAAATTGTAGTCTAAGGGCTCTGAGTTTAACAAACAATCTCCCTCCTAACACCATTCTATACTTTATTGTCATCATGCCTGGGCCATCCAGCAATTTTTGTGTTCCCATGATGCCAGGCTGTGTACAAGAATAACTGGGGTCCCAAAGATCCAGCAATCCAAACAGGTAGGACAGACTCAGGCAGAAAGAAAGGGACTGCTATGCTGCCTATTCCTCTAAAATGGGATTTTAAAGCAGGAAAAGATGTTGTGGTCAGCTCTGACTTGCAGTGTTTCACTTATGCTTCTTTCTCAAGACTCAGCTCCAAGATACTCCAGCCTTCATTGACAGCAGATGAAACAGAGAAGATCTGAGCTCTGAAGATCAAATGTCCTCCTTGACCCACAGCTCAGGTGTAGCACATGCAACAGGAGAACACTGTGCTGCTTCAACACACGTCAGGACTTTTTACAAGGAGGGAGTGTACCAGCTCCAAGAACACGAATCAGGGATATGAAGAGGTTTCCTTGTACTGGCTCCAAGAAGAACATATTGGAGAGCTGGTAAACATCTTCTTCACTAAGTTTTTGAGGTGAAAAACATTTTAAGTTGAACAAATTCACAAAGAACTTCTTTGTGAACACAGAAATTTAGGAGGTTTTGATGAAAAGTTAGCAGCAGTATAGAAATTGAAATTCCCTTCTGTATCATCTCTCAGAAAACACAAACAACCCTAACTCATCTTATCCTACATTTTGGCAGGATGAGGAAAAAAACACCTTTCCAAAGATGAGGTCCAGGAATACATGAGGTCCAGGAATATGTTAGGAAGCAGCAGTACTTGAGACACAAACATACCAACTGTTGCATGGGCTACCAAATGGCAGGCAATATTTTGGGAACACCCCACTCCCACACACCCCTACCAGGCCTAAAAGCACATGAATAAAATAAAGTGTGAAGGAATTCAAGGCTAATCAAGAAAAATCATTGTCAGAACCAAGAGTAAGCTCTCTCCTAGCCTATACTGTTTTAACCCTGAATCCAACAGACACATGGATCTCCTGTAAGCCAGGCTCTGTGAATAAAGTCAGTCCTACATATGGCTCTGATGCTATGAGGGATTTTGAAAGGAAAGAAAAAAAGAAAATAGAAGAAACAGAGTCAAAGCATAAGACTGTCACCACAGTTCATTCTTGTATCTCTTTTAAATTACTCTCAGTCACCACAAACTCACAGAACTGTCCCTTCAAAGGGGTAGGTGTCACAGGGCTGAAGCTGAGGACACGTTCATGCAAAGAAGCAGGGAAGCAGGCATATGTCTGGATTGTTTTAATTTTGTGGTTTTATGTCAAATGCTGAAACGTACTCTAATGCTCTTGCATATTTAATTTCCCTTGTTCTTTTCAAACACTAACAAATGTGACTGCTTGCACTGCCAAGACATTGCAAATTAAAACAATATACACAGTCCAAATGTGACCTTGAACTATTGCTAGATCATAGCCCTGCTTACATGAGGCACAACAGCATGTTCCTCTCCCAGTGCAGTCCCTTCTCATGGCACATTTTGTTATCCAGCATGACAGTGTGGAAACATAAAGTCCATTGAAATCATGGTACAGTCCAAACTTCCCATTCATTGCAATGGGAGATTGTCTTGTAAAAATAATTAGACCTGCAGGGAACTGTTCCAGAGTCTTGCCAACACCAGTGAACAAAACCCTCAAAGCTTACCAGTTTTAGCTCAGAAGTTCACTGATGTTCTCCCAGTAGGATCACTCTTCATCATGAAAACTGAATGTACTGCTGATATTTTGTGTGATGAAGACCAAGGCCTAATGAAAGGCATTTAAATCTGTGCCAGCAAAGAGGAAATTCAGACTTCTGAAAAGCAAAGAGATGTCTGAGCAGCTGGAAACACTCAGGATGATCCTCCAGCTGAACACAACTGTGCTGGCAGACAGGAAGAAAACTCAGGAAGAAAGCAGGGCTTGCTCTTACACACCACCCCATGGACTACCCTCTTAAGGGTTTCCCCCTGCCAAAAAAACAGGAGAGAAGACAGGAGGGAGAGATCAAGAACACCACATGAGAAAAAAACAGCCTAGAGTCTAGTCTCAGCATCATCCATTGTCCAACACAGATGAAATACAGCAGTTTTACTACAGCAGGACATACTGCTGGTGTCCTCCACAAATCTTTCTAATGATAGAACCAGATTATTCAGCTATCTTCTGCACAGAGAAATATGAAAAACTGGATACATGAGGAGAATGGTAATGCTTGGCCAATTAATCCACAGAGTAAATGCATTTACTTAAGATATAACCACTAAAGGTACAAAAGATTTCTGGTTTTCTGCCTGTGTGACTACAGCTGACTTCAAATTGGAGAAGAGAGATCACTCAGGATGAAGAATCAGTTTTACAAGAGTAGACTGAAGGGGCTTAGCTTGTTTAGACTAGCAAAACAGCTGGTGAAAGGGGGAAGATTTCTCTCTACAAATCTATCTTGAGGATAAACACCAGAAGACAAAAGAACTATTTGACTTAATGGCCAATACTGGCACCAGAACAAATTAATAGAGATTGGTCATGAATACATTTAGGTTGGAAATTAAAAGAGGTTTCCTAATCACTACAGCAATTAGGGTCTGAAACAGCCTGCCAGTGGGAACAGCAGAGCAGAATGAGTTCAGCTGCTTTTAAGACAAAACTCAACACCTTCTGAAGAGCATAGAGAGTGGTGCCTGGACTTGGGAACGGAGCTCTCAAGGCAAAGCACGTTGGTCTATGGCTATTCATGGTCATAGCAGTAGGTACTTTATGTCCAACCTGCCCACAGACACAAAGTCTATTTTATTCTGCACAAGATTGTCAGCAGTGGCCTTGGTCCATATGGGTGTTTATGGTACCAGAATCCCCCCAGCTGCAGTATGAAGTGTGTGCCCTGAATGCTTTTCAAGCCTGGCACTTGTACAAGGAAGGGAGATTTCCCCCAAAGTCCTTATCTACGTATTTCACTTAATTCAGTAGCATTAAAAGTCCAGACATTGTCATCCTTCAAGGCCTCTGAGAGAGTCCAAACTGACTTTCCTTGTGGCACAGGGCACTGCCTACCCAGCCCCTTACAGACAGGGATCTCCATAACCATGTAGCACCTCATGGAATACCAAGGGAATCTCTCATCTCCCCGAGGCTGATGGTAGCTTTGCCATCAGCTGCAGCAGGACTGGGATTGACCTTGGCTGTCTCCTGCTGGCTTGTGCAGCCCAGAAACAGAATTGACAGGTGGCAATTTGATTAAGTGCACTGGTATGAGCTGAGCAGGAGCCAGGAGAGCTAGAACAGAGCCAACAGAAGGGAGCAGCTGATGGCTACTGATCCTGCTTGGAGAGCACTCTGTCAAGTCAAAGACCACCATGGGACCACAACAGATGATTTGTTATCCTCAGGCAAAAGGACACAGGCTTTGGCAATGGGCTGTGACTCTCTGAGTAGCCAGCCACATGACAAGAGACTTGTGTGCAGGAATTAGTGGGAGAAGCTCATTGTGCAAGGGGTTAGAATACAAAATCAGGTGACTAACTGGCTGTCTGTTCAATGAAACAAAACATTTGCCCATGTTATTTTTTTTTAGTTTATTTTAATTTTAAATGTCTTTAAAACTTTATAGATAACATACTCCCTAATGGAAAGCCATTTAAATGCCTCTCCTATGACACACAGAACAATTACCAGAGCAAACGCCTCTGTAGGTTTTGTTTTCTTATTACTGGTGGCTGAATTTGAATTTCTATTGTTTACTTGAAATTTAAAATGTTGTTTTTCAGTATACTATGGGAGACCACAGATTGCAGGTTAACCTGCCTGGTTTGAAATAAACTGAAAGTCTGAATCACATCCAACCAATCCCTAATTATTTAAGTGAGACAGATGGGTCAACCCAGCCATTCTTGCCAAGAGAGTGGAGAGGTATCATTAACTGTGGGAGGATGGGAGGAGGAAACCACATAAAGCATGGAGTTTACCTCAACCAACATCATGGAGACGAAGACTTCTCCATTGGAGGATTTAAAGACCCAACAAGTGGGTCCAAACAAGTCCACTCTTAGTCTTTCTGCCTAAAGACATCAAAGGTCAAAAACTAGCAGCAAGGCTTGAACAGAATGCCCTGGGAAGCCAGAAGCCAATGCTCCTGTTAACAGATATCCTTAGAGTGACTTTTCACAAGCTTACTCCTGACAGTGAAGCCAGATTCAAATGTCACTACTGCTTACCTACATTTCAGGTGAGGTTGAGAAAGCCAAGATTGCTTAGCCTAGATGAAAAAAAAAATACTCAGGGGAAAAGAGAATCTTGTCAATGTCTATAAATACTTGTCTAGGAAAAATACAGATGACTGATAAACCTCAGTGGTACCCAGTAAAGAGGCAACAGGCACAAAATGAAACACAAGAAACTCCCTCAAACCCAAGAATTAATTGCAAAGGGAGTTGAATGTGAGAACTGGTTGCACAGCATAGTTGTGGAGTCTCCATTCTTTATGGTATTCAAACCTGATTGGCACTGAGAAAACTCCTCTAGCTGAAACTGCTGTGTGCAAGGGGCTTGAACGAGACAATTTCCAGAGCTGCCTTCCAACCCCAATGATCCTAAGATTCTCTTCCACAAACTACTGCTGTCTAGCTCTACAGCACAGTTCTTTTGGGCTGATTTTGAGTCATAGTGGTTCATCTGTCCATTTTCCACTGTTGTCAAAATAGACCATTTTGACACGAAGGAGTCTGTGAAACCTGTGTGATAAAAGGAGGAGGCAGGAACACACAGACACTGACACTGGGTAAACAAGGAGCACCTCTGAACACAGCTTTGTCAGTCAAGAGAGAATCTCTTGGAAAGAAGACCCTTAGTGCTACATCTTCCAGGATGAGCTGCTGTAATCATCTCACTGCACTGTCAAAAGAACACAGAAAGGTTCAACACCCCACTTCTGCTTGATTTCTGCATGGGAACAACAGCAACTTGATGCCTCCATTATGAGGGCCCTTCTGAGACTCTCATTAGCCTCAAGAGCAGTTGGAAACCTTGGACAAATCTGGTCCTTCATCTCTCTCTACTTCAGCTGTTTCCCTGTAAAATGTGTGCCACTGCTTTGCCTGCCCCAGCAGCTTTAAAAGAAGAGCCTATCCTTTGCACTAGCCAGAGTGGATGTAATATCCAGGAAATGTTACATGTAAAAAGCCTTTTTGTTAATTCCTTCTTCCTGAGCAAAAGAGTATTTGACTGACTCCACTGGCTGATGACTCAGGAGAAGTTTGTTCGTCAGTGCAGAAAGAACTTGCCAATGTTTCCTATTAAAAAAAACCCATGAGACCTGAATAATTAATAACCTACTAGTGAAAAATTGGTCTAATTACCAAAGCAATCCCCCCCAAAAAATGTTAATTGCTTGGCCTATGTTCCTCCCTCAATGGAATGACTATATTGACAAACCTCATACAGGAAGAAAAATTTGGTGGCCACAAGATACACTTGTTACAAATGGATCAATAGCAATTATGAAGTTTTCTTGCATTTCTGAAACTGCTTCAGGCTTCAATCTATCTTAAGACAATATCATACATTTTTATCAAGGTACATTTTCTCCCTTTTTTGCTTCAACTGAAGATGATCAGCATTTTGCTGGGGACAAAATAAACATGATGAAAATTTTTAAACAGTTTTAAACAAAGGAAGTCATTATCAAGCATTGGCAAAAGCATTCAGTTAAATTGCACTCGTGGTTAAAATTAATTTTCTGAAGCAAATTCTGAAAGAGGCAGAAGCCAACAATCAATAATCTCTTAATGAGGTGCAAGAAAAACATGTGTAGACATGACAGGTTTTGATGGCTAATGAGCTTCATAGGAAGAACACTGTTCAGAGGAAAACTCTGAAAGGCACAGAAAATTGATTAATTGCCAGACCAAGATATTGCAGGAAGGCATTTGGAAATTCAGCAGCCCTCAGTCCTCATATCATTTACACCTCCTATGCGACGTGTTAACTTTGGAAAACATTATAGCTGAAGGGTGTTGTTTTTCTCCCCCCTTCTCCCTAGTTGCTAACTCACGATCAATCTGCCTGCTGTGATTTGTTGCCTCAGAAACAAAGTTACCTGGTGAAACTTTCCCATGCTGTTTGTGGGGATGAAGAGCTGAATGCAAAAGACAGGCCATGGGGGGTCCTGTTTTTCCTTTGTGTTAATAGCTGCTCTTCTGGATGTAAGACATAACTAGGCTAACAGACATTTTGGTCTTCTGTCACTTGTGCTCACAGGCGTCAGCAGCACAACATAAAAGATTTCACATTTACCAAAAAAAAAAAAAAAAAAAAAAAAAAAAAAAAAAAAAAAAAAAAAAAAAAAAAGAAAGATCAAAAGAGCATGACCTATTTTCCTGCAGTTAAACACCTTCTTTTAAGGTACAGAACTAAACTCCACTCTATTTCCTGTCAGCAACAAAGACACAGCTCACATAGGTGGGAACACAAGATCCCAGCAGTGGGAACATGGAATCCCAGCCTGGGACATTTGATGCCTTCTTCACTTGGGTCTTACTGCAAAGCGTGGTCTTGAGGAATCCCCTGAGGCCAGTGGGAAAGCCTGGAGCAAGACTTACCCACTTTAGAGGATGATCAATTATGGGAATATTCAAACAAACTGGACAACAAATCCTTGGGACTTAATGGGTGCATCCATGAATGCTGGGGGCCAATGTCACTACGAGGACACTCTCAATGATCATGGGGAGATGGGAGGCTCCTGTAGGCTGGGTGGAAGCAAATGTTGCTCCTACCTTCAAGGAGGGCAAGGAAGAGGTTCCAGGGAAAAACAGGCCCATCAGTCTTCCCTGATCCCTGGAGCAAATCCTCCTGGATACCATTTCCAAGTATATGAAGGACAAGAGGGTGATTTGGAGTGGTCAGAATGGATTTTAGAAGGATAAATCTTGCCTGACCAAGCTGACAGCCTTTTGCAGTGAAATGATAGGCCTGATGGATGAGGGAAGAGTAGTGGATGTTGTTTATTTTGACTCCACTAAGGCTTTTGCCTTAACTTGTCTGCCATAACATCTTCCTGGACAAATTGATGAAGTACAGACTGGATAAATGTGCTGTGAGGTGGACAGAAAACTGCCTGAGCTGCTGGTCTCAAAGTGTTGTGAGCTCCTGCTCTCTACTATCACCATCTCAAAAGGTTTCACTTTCACAAATAGCAGAGATTATGTCCCACGTGCCCCCCTTCCATTCCAACAAAGCCATTAATACAGCCAACATGCATTTTGTTTCCCTAACCTGAGGTGTGACCACCTTAGCCAGAATCAGGAGTTAAGTAAGCAGTCTATTTTTTTTTCCTTATGTGAAGTAAGATGTATTTCCACAGAATACAGGAGTATATTTCTACAACAAATAAACATACTTCATCAAGAATCAAAACATACTCAAGGATCAAAACACACTAATTGAGGCTTCACTAATTACATGGGCAAAATAAGGAAATACAAATATAGGTGAATGAAAGAAAAAATGAAGAAAAGTTGTAAGTCCAAAAGTTATGAGTTCAAAGTCAGGTGTAATCACCTGCAAACTCTTTGTCTGAGTAGTGACTAGATTGGGAGATCATAAGTGATCCCACTATCTCAGATGATGACCTCGTTTTACTTGCAGTGCCTCTTTTTGTAAGCAATCTGTGCCTCAAGGTCTTCATTAAGGGGACAGATGGTTATTTCTACAGACTTGTCCTCTTATACATAAGGCAGAGACTAGAAGACAAATATCTCCTCACCAATAACATAAGACATAATAAAGAGATGAAGAGAAAAATTATCCTGTTTACACAGCCCCTCACATACTGACCACTCCTGTAGAGCTGCTGTATGATTAACAGCGAGTTATAAATGGGGTAAACTCATCTGAGAACCTCATTTGATCCCAGAGACAAACAGCAGTTACTAGCACATCTAGACATTGATCCAGAAGTAAAATGGCCCTTAAGGAGTGCAGGCAAGAGCACAAGGCAGTGGCTTCAAGAATCCCATCTTTGCTGATAAATGTGATACACCAATTACTTCACCTCACTCCCTGTACTCATTCTTTTTTCATTTGCTGCCTAGCAAGACAGTCATCACTTCAAGGTAGTGATTCTCTCTCATTGCCAACATGATTAGGAGCTTGTTCTTGTTTAAAGCCTCTAGCTGTCATTTTTATTTTTTAAAAAATACTTTAGGTTAAACACTCCCAGAGCGCTGCAACTTAAAAAAAAAAAAAAACAAGACACATATGGTGTGAGTTCCTATGAGTTCCTATGTATGGTGATGATAAAATTAGCTTAACTTTAGGGATATAAAGCTAGCAATTTGGGGCATTACTGGAGCTGTCCAAGTCTTTATGTTGTGGAGCAGATAGACATCATCTCACTTGCCCTACTGTGATTCCCAAACCAGATGTTTCCCAGCCTCACACCTGTAGAGCCCAGTGCCCCTCCAGCTGTGTTTCTCAGACAGACAGATAGAGATTGATAGCAGCACACAACACATCAGAAGAGGACTTGAAGAGTCACTGAATAAAACCAGGTGGTCCCACACATGGGGATAGGGACACAACAAAAAGGGAGCAAATAAAAACCCAGTTAGGCAATGGTGTAAAAAACAACTTGCAAATTTATTAATAGGGTTTTTTATAGTATGAAAGAATTCTTCAATTAAGAAAGCATTTGAGAAATAAAGCAAAAAACAGACCTGCACCAGGCTCTGACCAAAACATGAAGGTGCAAGCTCTCCAGTTTTAACTTCTAGTCTAGTGATAAATGTGTTTGGCTGGAATGCAGGAAGACAGGATTTGAATTCCTCTTCTATCCCAGAGGCTGAACTTCTTCTGTCTCATATCAAAGAATCTCTTATCAGACCTCAGTTACAAAAATACAGCAACACAGCTTGAAACTCATATCTCCTTCATCTAAATGTGCAGATATGCACCAGGGCCATCTGTCCATGGACAAGGTCAAACAACAAGAAAGAATAACATCTCTTGGACTTAGCTGGAAGCATGGAAACCTCACATACCCTTGCTTGGAGCCTCAAGTAGGATCATGACAGAAGAGAGAGGACAAAGCTGGAATTCAGCCAAAGCAGGAGATCCTGCCTCGCGTAAACCACTTTGTCAAGGAGTCTAAAAGATGCTCAGTCCTACAAGTACCCTGACCACAAGTCTCAAGAGTTATTGTCTATAGCAATGTAATTATCCCCCATGCAAAGCAAAGACCTCCAAGAAAAGGAGCCCAGTACCTCCTGCCTTAGAAGAATCTCCAAACCTAGCAGGGTTCAAGTGGGAAATGAGGGTTCTCCATCCCTCAGGTAAAGAGAAGATGTGAATAATATCTCAGACCAAAGTCCTAAGATTATTACAAAATGGGGTATGGGGGAAGGGGAAAACAGAAATGAATAACACATCTGATCACTACTTTGAGAGAACAGCAGCTGACCCTCCTCAGACCCCAGGACAGAGTGACGACAGTGAGCCCCTGCTGGGGAGACATCATTGAAATTTAGGCACCACAGCACTGAGTCCTTCTGCTCATCAAGCTTTCTGAGTCTGATTCAAGACTTACCAAGTCAATGTAGAGTCACACTGATTTCAGTGAGCTAATTAAGTCTTGAGTACTCATAAGCTTTACTGTGACCTAATCCCCATTAGAGCTGTAATTGTACAGATTGATTTATCATTTGATACTGAAATTGGTTAGACTCCAAGCAATAAACTCTTTCTGACAAGGTTCCTTTTTTTTTAACAAAAAAGTATGTTGTTTCACAAAGTTAACCTTTTGGAGGAACATACATTTCTACTGAAAAATTTTCTGAAGAAAATTATTTCAATAGCATTTTGATTGTCAAAATGTTAGTCAGAATGAAAGTTCAGCATTTTTTCATATACTTACACTACACTTACACTGTAAAGTTAAATTTAAAAGGTTTACTGCATCTTCTTGGAAATAGAAATTGCAGCCCCTGGCAGCCCCATTCCCAAGAGTTGCTGTAACCCCCTGCTGTGTCTGTGCTTCATGCTCTCTGCCCTGTCTGGTCCACAGAGGAGGAGAGTCTGCTGAAGTTGCCAAAAAGAAGCATTTGCCAGAAGTCCCACCTCCTCAAAAGTTGTTCCATAAGCAGTGGAACTCTTGAAACCTGTTTTCCTATGATTTGGTGCCCTGCAGCCAGATTCTCCTGTGCCTAACAAGGTGCTAGACCTCCCTTCTCAAGGTTTTCCTGTATCTGGGGTGTTATTCCAGTCTTTACCCACATGAATTCTTTCCTGCCTAACAAGAGATGGAGTCGACCTTCCCTCCCCATCCACTCTCAGGAAACCATCAGGATGCAAATTACCATCTCTGTCAAACTCAGCTACAAGAGACCAGCAGGTTTAGAAGTCATGACAGGCAGGTGCATGCATGTACACACACAAACATCCCCCCGTGCTCATAAGCCTGTCTTCCTAAGGAAACCAGCCTAAAAATAACCAGCTGTAGTTGCAATGTGAGCTGTGCCTCTGCTCCCTGTCAGTATGCATTACAGCACTTCTTAATTTCACATTTCCGTGGCTTGTCTCAAAAGAAAACCTGGTATTTCTCCTGTGATCTTTTCCTAGCTTCTTTGTATTTTTACCACTGTATATTCATATTGTTTTCCATGTCAGAGCACTCCCAAGACTGCAATATAGGCTTAGACATTCAACTTCTTTGCTTAAAGTACTTTATAAGACATGAATTTTAATAATTGTTAGAACAGTACATTTTATTTTTAACCTGCAATGTAGCTCATTTGATATGCAACTCAGGCAGAAATCTACAAAAGGTAATTTAGCTGTTAACTGGCACAGTCTATATATGCCAGTAAAAATGCACTGTCACTAGAAAACACTATATTTAGTAACCATGTAGCAGAAGGAGTTAAAAGAGGTCTTTTTTCCCCTTCACGGAAACTATTTCTGTAGATTGGATCTGGTAAATGCAAAATAACACATGCTAAAGACTCCTGTGCAAGTGCTTCTGGTTGGTTTTTTGTTTTTTTGTTTTTTTTAATGTTTATATAGTAATATTTGAGATCTTCTATATGGTCTTGCATTGAAAGCCACAATGAAAAGTTTGCATGTGTTCTTTCTCCATTGTCTGCTTTTAGCTGGCCACCATTCCCTCCTCTCCAGCATTGTGTTATTTGTGTTTCTCTGACAGCACGAGCCTCACAAAAAGTGCCCTTTTATTTTGTCTTTCCATACAGTAATAGTTCATCATCACCAAAATCCAATATAAGCTACTTATTTTCAACACATTCTGTAACACAGAACCTTTGCTCACAAGACAGACTTCTGGAAAAATAATAATCCTGTATAATACATCTAAATCCCTCCTGATCAGTAGCATATTCCCGAATAATTTCCTTGATTCAGCCAAGTTTCCACTCAGAGGCACAAAATCTGGAGGGGAGAAAGCTGAGCCGTCCAGGTGGCACAGACAGCATTTCACATCATTCCAGCAGCTCAGGCACTCCTGCTTCTCCTCACTGTCTCGAGTTCAGGGGAGGGACACAGACAGAAGCAGAACTGCAGCGTTTGCTGAGCACCAGATCTCCTTGCAGCAGACCAGAGGCCCAAATATTTAATGCATCAGAAGGGAAGGTTCAAACACAGAACACCAAGAAAGAAAATGGTGCAGTTATAGCACCAGAGCACACTGTTTTTGTTTATGTTTGCCAGAGTTTTCAACTGTTTATCAGAATGGCAACAGATGGCACAAGGCAAACGCACGCACTTTTTCACAGTTTCCTACAAAACGAACAGATGTCTTCATTACATGCTACATGACCGCGTTTAGCAAAATGTGACAAGAAGCAGAGGTAGAGAAAAATGGCATATCCCTTTCCTAACCTGAATTGCCTCTTGGCACAGATTTGAGTTGTGCCTGAGCATGGGACTGAATGCACAAGAGGGAACTCGGAGCGATTTTCACTCGTCTCGAATCCGTCGTATCCAGCGTGCGTGGGAAACACAAGCAGGGACTTTGGGGTGGCTCCATCCCTAGGGACACGTGGCAGCTCTCTGGACCAGCCAAGATGGACAAGGAGATGTTTTCATCATCTCTCCTTAGGAATGTTTTCAGGGGATGACAGTGCTCACCTGCATGAGGGGAGCCCCTCCAACAGAGCCCATATGAACCTTGAGTCCTTTTGTCTCTGCCAAAAAGGACACAGTAGCCACATTCCAGTGCTGCTGGGGCCACAGACAGCCCTTGTACTGCCCAAGCACTTCGAGAGCCTCAGCAAGATGATATAGCAGACCTGAATGGTCAAAATGCTAAAGGTTTCTCAGGTGATGTGAGTGACCATCCACAAAATAAATCTGTTCTGAGAGCAAGGCCCATGCACGGTTAAATACTGCCTGTCTGCTCATCTGTGTGGCTCAGCAATTCCAGGAAATGCATGTCTTGCCACACCAGGAAGGATAAGATCATGAAGGCTTGCTCTGTACTGGAGATCCATGTTTACAACATTCACTTTTGCTAACTGCTGCTCCAGAAATCAGACAGACTTTCTTTTATTTTCAAATCAGCTAAAGAAGAAATAGAGAAAAGTGTTCAGGTTTGGTGGGTAATGGGCACTTGACATGCTCAGGTCTTCTGTAACTAGCTGTGGTTCTTAGCACAGAGTGAATCAGAGTAAAATCACAGCTGATGTGAAGATTTTACAATAGGGCAGCAGACGTTCATATATTTTATTTAGTTTCTGCTGAAGGGAACAAGGCCAACCATTTCAGAGAGCTCTCTGAGTTAGACCATAGACATAACTTGCAAATCCATGTGCATTTGTGACTGTAAAGGCAGGGACAGAAGAAGAAAGGTCTGCAGCAAAGCACAGCCTTGGACATATTTCTTCCAGCTGGAAGCTTTGAATTGCTTAAATGCAGAACTATATTCCAGCCTCTTAAAGAAAATTTTAGACTCCACGTAATAAAGCCAAAATCTGTCTCCAAGCCAAGTTGTCACAACACAGTGGGAGGACAAACCCATCGAGAACAGAACAGACTTTGCAGGCACTTCTCTTTGCCCACAATATACACAGTTACAAAGGAAGAAACCAAATCCTGTCCCTCTTCCCAGAGCTTCTCCAAATAGGCCAACAGAGTGGAAACTTCCATATTGCAAAGTGCTAAATCAGCTAGTCAGGGTTTTGTCAGGCACCAGATGTGCCAGTGAGGCAAATTCTCCTTCCAACTCTATCTCCTAGTCTTGCTGGGTAAACCTCAGAACTGCCTTTCTCCTTGCACCTTTAAGGGCTGCACAGTCTCTATGAGGGGCTTTACACAGCCAAGATAACAGTGTACAATAAACATTGGCAGACTCCCTTTTTGGGAGGTGTTATCTGCCAGCCCAGGAGCAGAGACCCAGGATCTCCTTCATCTGGCATCAGCTCACCTCAAATGTCCTGAGATATCTGGAAATTTGCCTTTCTAGACACACACTGTTGGCCTGCAGCATTGTGCAGTGGCCTTCATAAAGTCATCATCCAACACGAAACAGAGAAGGCTCCAGAGTTCAGTAAACTAAAATAGTCATCTGATGAAACTGGTGATCAGCTGCATACTGCTTATCAACACCTATTTGTATCAATGAGCTGCTGGTCAGGCTGACACATGGCATCCTTCACAGGCAGGGCTGGACTCTGCACAGTGCTGTGACAAAGGGGGACCCTAATGGCTCTGAAGGGTCTGGAGTGCACAGAGCAGCTTATTGCTCCTCATTTTACCCTGCCAGAGGCAAAACTACAAGTCTCCTTGGGAAAATAGTTTCCCCTCACTCACAGAGGGTTTTATGCAATGCAGTCCTCTTCTACTCACCCATGGCTGGCTCCCTCAGGACAACAGAGACAGCCTTTGCTGCTGGTAGAATTCTCCCACATAAAATGAAATATCTAAAACCCATCTACATTCCCATTCCCAATATCAGGAATGACTGCCTAGGTAAATCCTTTGGCTTTCAGCTAACTTGTGCTCAGCCTAGCAAAACTGCATTCCTAACTAGTTAGGAAGACACCAACCAGACTTCTACTTCAGAATACCATTTTCAGGAGTTGATCCTGTGCTGATGAGAGGCCTTTCCCAAGGATTTCATCAGATAAAATCAGTCCCTCTGGTAGCACAAAAACCAGAATGCAATTGCAGGATGACTACCATCCCCTGAGGAGAGAAAAAATATCAGGATGCAGCAGAGCAGGAATTCTCCCAAGGAGCAAGGAAGAAAACATTTGTTATGATTTTAGGCAGGAGCACTCTCACCATTCTTTCAACCATTTTATGACTTTAATGACTGGCTTCTCATTGTCTCAGCAGCTTGCAGAATTTTCTCCTCCCTTCCCCTCATCTCCAGCCTGAAGATTTCATCTGCAGCTGCTCACAGAGGTATTGTCCCTCTGGAAGTCAGTGACTGCTAAACCCAAAGTTTCTTGTGGAGCTACTGTTCTTAGCAAACTGCTTCTCACAAGCCTTATGTTCCTCACCAGTTCTCTGGGACTCTTCCTAGTGGCATCTGGCAGCCCCTCCAGCAATAAGAGATCACACAGGGTCTCATTAGCAGCACAAGGCACTTCACAGCAGGGGCTCTGTGCATCAGTTGCAGTGATGTCCTTAGCATTTATGTCCTGAAAGAAAGTGCAAAAATACAGGCAGTGGTGACACAGAATACTTCTTGCATGTGACTCTAAAATCTACAGCAGCAGTCTCACCTACTGCACAAAAAGAAGAAACCCAAATCTGTCCTGTGTTGGAGTGCACGTCTGTGTTTTTGTGAGCACATTTAATGCAGCCCTCAAAACTGTTCTTAATGCACTCTGCACAGAAGATCCAAAGTTTGACTGTTTCCACAACAAAATATAAAAAAATCTTTTTTTTCTAGTGAAAGGGGATGGGGGGGGTTTTAAACTAGATGATCTTTAAGGTCCCTTTCCACCCAAACCATTCTATGATACTACGAAAAGCCAAATATAACAGAGACTTCAAATGTCTGCATCAAAGGGCCAATTTCTGAATGTGTCCAAAACTGTGACTTGAGTGTCCCTCCCACCCAGTCCAGAAGTCATTTGTCATCTCCTTATCTTAGCCGAAGGTTAATTGGAGTCTCTATCTTCATGTTGTCTCTCTTGAATAGAGACAAAGCTGGATACATTGCCAGGCATATGTTTTTCAAACAAAAAACTACTCATTAAAATATTCACTTCAGAATAGGACTTCTAGGTTTGAGGTTCTCTACAGCCTGAGACTACAAGCTCAGTTCTTCTCTTTACTCTGAGTCTCTTCTCCATTAAGCTAGTGTTTCTTCCTGGCTATCTACATCTTACCCATCTTACCAGGACCCACAAGAATAACAAAAAGCACCAACCTACAAGCCAGGAAGCACAAAGAGCTGGGACAGAGAAGCCCTGACATCATTCATACCATTAGCAAGGAGACCCTTTGATGCTCAGATTACACCTCTTCAGCACTAGAAGCTGTCATTGCTGTCATTTTAAACCAATTCATCTGTACAACTGCATACAATCTAAAGGATCCATTGAAGAAAATGAGTGTAATCTGGCTTTTGCTTCAGCATTTTCCTCAATACTCAGGAGAAGAAGGATCTCTGGCATTGGCATCTCATTGGTGGAAAAGTCAGAAGGTTAAATAGCTTGAGTTATCTGGACATATCAGACATTCCTCTTGGAAGGAAGCATGAGCATCCTGAAGCAAAGTTCCTCCTTCAGAAATTCAACCCTGCAGTTCTGCTTCCTCCAAAAATACTTGCCCTACGAGTTATCATCAGCTATAGAGAGTGAGAAAAGACCATCCACGATTTGTTACATCTTCTGCTCAAAGATCACTGCATAATGAAGAGAGAGACCAAATCAGACAGCAGGTCTTCCGTAAACTGAGCATTTGCTTACACACCAGAAAAGGAGCTCATAAGACTATGTTTAACACCATCTGGGGATCCTCCATACAATATTACCATCAATAATAACAGAAGCCTAGCTACAGACTGTTGTACTCTGTGGCAGCTAAATATATCAGGCCTAATTAGATAACACAGGCCAAAAAGCAAAAAACTTCGAACACAAGGGAATGCAACCCCAGGGGCCAGGAAGATGAAAGAAACCCTGCAAATGAAGTGAAGGGATGAACCTTGATTGAAATCACCAGTCTCAGTTCCTATAACTGGAATTTAGGAAAGGTCAGCTCTAAATAAGGAGCCTGGTTTGTACTGCACAGCTGGGGTCCCTCTGTGACTCAAACCAGAGAGCAGGCTCCAAGCACTCCTCAGAGCTAGAAAGAATGCACTGGGGAATTTACCTCAGCTGGTGTATATCAGCCTGGCTCCATTGACTTCAATTAGCGTGATGTTAAATCTCCAGTGTTGACTTCAGTGGGATTACAGTGATTTACATCAGCTGAGGAGCTAGCATTTCACTTTTGGGCAGACTCTTCTGTAGCATCTTCATTAGTGGAAATTCCACATAAAGAGAAGAAAAGGAGTCCTACTCTTTTCTTATATCTCCAACTATGTCCTGTAATGGGTATATCACAAATGCAAGACATAGACTGGCAGCCAACTATAATTAGCTCTGTTTTGTTGCAGTTCAATCTGTGGTTACAATTACCCTTTCTTTGCTATAAAGATCCAGCTAAGAATTGCTGGAGCCACTCCTTCCCCTTCCTGCCTCTCCCCTTTATTTAACAGCTCTAAAAGCAGGTTTTCATAAAGGCACAAGGTTCTTGCCCTTTCCTGTGCATGCACAGCTGGCAATTATTGCTAGCAGCCAGCCTTCCCACTTCCCAGCTCCATCTTCCTGCCTGTTTTCTCTAAACCTGTAAACACAGGAATAACTATAATTTTGCTGGATATCACACGTGTATCCCAGGTTTGAATTCTACAAGATACTTAAACCCAGTAAACTGTGAAACATGCATGGTCCTCCCACAGGTTGCACTGCCAGATGTTGTTGGAAAACAACAGGCTGGTTCCTCCCAGATTCTAGATGAGCCACTGCTCGTTAAAACACTGAAAATATTATCTGAAACACACAAATATGGCCTTTTGAGGAATCCAGGGAAGGCATCCATAATTCCTACTCCTAGGTATCCAATCTCAGTGGTGTGCTTAGGCTGCTTTACAGCCAGTGGAGACTTCAGAGACAATTTAAGAGCTAAACCAGGAGTTTACCTCTCCCCATGGAATATATAACATGCCTAAACTCATAAATTAAGTACCTTTATTAGAAAGCCTTAAGATGGCATGAATATTCTCAAAATACCTGTAAGATCCATTTCCCCCTGGACTCTTTTTATCGCCTGACAACACAAATCAGACAAAGTGAGGAACTTTGCTCAGACCAGGGTTCTCTTAAAATATGAACTCCTTGAGATTTGCACAGCTGATCAGCACCAGGTCCTGCTGCCCAGTACCAAAAAACTGTGTTTTGGGTAGATCTACGTAAATCATGGACATCACATTTCCTGGTCAAATTGCAGTGGTTTCAGACTGATCTAAAATGGAAGGTTAAATGTCTCAGTGAAATTGGCTATTTTAAATACTTTTTTCTGCCTGAAACAAAGGATTTCTCTCCAATGTTGTTTTAAATTTACATTTTTTCACAATTTGTCGTAATGTTCTAAAGTTTAACTCAAAAATGCAGCATTTTAACTTAAAAAGAATTCTCTTATGACTCTTTTTTTATCTGAAAGGATGGGACTAAACCCAGCTCTAACATGTCTAGTTTCCTCAAAAATTCATTTTCAGTAAATAAACAGGATATTTAAATGAAAAACATGCCACTCTGATTTGTATATCCGTGAAAAATGCACTCATGAAGGTCCCAAAATCTTATCCTTAATCTGTGCACAAACAGAGATGATTTCCTTCCATTTACTGCTCCTCTAAGGACTACTTTGAAGAACAAAGTTTCTCTATGACCCAGGCAAATGCCCCTCAGAAGAAGACTTGATTTAACAGAGAATGGCAAAATTCATAATCTGTCACCTTTTCATAGCTTTTTTATATTCTTGACTATCTAAGTACAGAACAAAATCACATGTAGGCTCTAGTATAAAAACACTTCCTTTCCTGGGACAGGCTGTGACTTGGCTACAGGAAAGATGCAATCATTTTTCCTTGTACACACACTTTACAGGCTATGATGCCTCAGATTCTCCTGTTTCCTTGTTTCCTCTTCTATCTTCCTACCCTCAAGGGCCTAATATCCAGCCACTCTTTCCTGGAAAATAACAAGAATATACTCTCCATGGATACAAAGCTCTCCTTTCTGGTAATTAAACATATTTTCAACTTAATGGAATGTGAAGGATGGATTAAAACTGACTGTAGAAGGAAATAAAAGTGCACACACTACTTAGAACTTTTAAAAGCATAGTTCTATATGAAAAGGTTCATATTCTCTTAGATGAAGTTTATTGCTTCCTTACATATTTGTACAGCAGTTGTCATCTCACAATATTGGGGTTTAAGACTCACTCCCCAGTTATTGGTCATCATCTCCTACAGAGAGGTTAAGCCCAAGAAAATGCTTTTTATTTTCTTATTTTTATTAAGTCAAGAATAACTTTTGTCTGGAGTGTTTCCTGGGTAGTTGATGGGAGGATGAATTTACTTTTCTAGGAAAATGTCACTGAAATATCAGACACGCTGCCCACTTTGGCTGTTATCATCACATTGTTACTGGTTTTTTATTTCCCCTGTAAGCTTCCCATTTTCAGGATTTTTCTTCCTTCCCTCCTCCTTCTCCCACAGAGCTCACAGATTTTTCCTCTGGTTTTGCATCATGCCACTTTCCAGTCATGGTTTGCATAACACATTCCTACTCTGCTATATTTCTAAGCCTCAAACTAAAGTAATTTTAATTTTAACCATACAACTGAATTTAGCTCTTCTCAAAGTCTTTAGTGTGAGTCCAATGGAAGTGGGATATTTCGACCTTGCAAGACAGTCAGCTGCAAATGTCATCAAGAACTGCCATTCAGCAGCTGCAGCTGAAAAAAAAAAAAACCCACAGAATTAGGAACAAAATTGTCAGAGACCAGGGAGAGAGGAGGCATGGATGATAGAGAGTCTCCAATTTGTTAAAAATCACAGGAGAAGATAGGAAATGTTCTGGGCAGCTGCTCTGAAGTGAGATACTAACCTACAGGAGCAACTTAAAATCGTGCAGATTTTGTAATTCTAGTTCCTCTTACTTGTCCTTATAATTCTAGTTCCTCTTACTTGCCTTTTGAGAAGCTAAATATAGATTCTGTTTCCAGGTTTTGAGACAGAGAAAGAAATCAGACTCTTGGCTGGCCACACAACCCCAGGAAGCTTGAATTTGAATCCCCAGGGATTCAAGAAAAAAAAAAATTAAATCTTTTGACAAATCATGAGGGTATTGACTCAAGTACAGAATCAATACTCTGTGCTACATTTACTCAAGTAAATGGTGCCCTGAGCAACCTGATCTAGTGGGTGATGGTGATGTTCCTGACCATGGTGGGGGAAGCCTGGATCTACATGGCTGGTGTCCCAACCATTTATGATCCTGTGATTCCATGACTTGCTGGAAGTGCAGCCATGCAGAGCTCTGAAAGAGCTATACTCTAACAGCAATTAAGCAAAGAAAATTATTCTACTCTTCATGTTTTCTAACTTGAAAAGGAGTGGAGGAAGCCCCAGAGCTTCTCCCCTTAAAAATGACTTGCTCTTTAAGGTGTTCTCTCTTTCTCAGTCTTGTATCTCTCCTCTTTTGACTCCTCCTTTCTTAATTTCTTTGTTTCTTCCTCTTTCTCAGTGATCTCACTCCAAGTTCAAACCTGATGCTTTTCCTGCACTCCTGCTGCCCCAGGGCCCATCCCAGGGAGCCAAGGACAGCTCCTGCTGCCATCACCAGACATTCCCAACTACTCTGGTAGAACTTGTGGCTGTGCCCTTAACCTCCCTCTCCATGTAATAAAATTTAATTACCTCTTGAGTTTACTTTGATAGAGAAATAAGGGATCCTCATCATTATAGATATTTTCCAAATATTGGCTTTGCCCTATTGACAGCTTTATCTGTATTTGGCAGGCCTGTAACTACACAAGAAATTAATATAAACTCTGTTTTTAAGGTTATATATTGAAAATTTACCTAGGAGCTGGAGAGTGGTAATCCAATGAATTGCATGAAACCAACAACACTAAGATTTTGTACACATCTCAAATATCTCTCCTTGCCCTGTCAAATGCTTTAAAATTCTTGATCTTTTTTTTTTTTTTAAAGAGTGCCCATTCAAAAAATCTTTTCTCTTTCTTTAATCCTTGCCTCTGTGTTCCCTATTCAACATTTTTAATGGCCTTTTTTCTAATACAGCATTCACCTCAAGTGACATTAAGCTGATGTAATAGAACCATTTTAATCAGTAACAATCAATTTTATTACTATGAAAACCTTAGGGACAGAACATTAAATACATAGCATGTAATTAGTTTTGATAAAACAAGCCTTCATTTTAGCAAATCAAATATAATGAAAAGGAAATTTAACAACTATAAAAATCTATGGCATAAAGTAGGAGTGAATATGCATTCTATATGTACAGCAGCACTATTTCATTTCATCCACACACATAATCCACGTGAGGGCAAAGATGAATTCTGGAAAGTCTTTGGAAATGAAGGAATGCCCCAACTGTTCTTTTATTGATAATATCTCCTTTAATTGCTTTGTTTATAAGCTACATCAGTGATTGAATCATAGAAGAGAGTTCAGCCTGCAAGGAGGCTGCAAAAGCACTTATTGAATGTACTTATTGATGCAATGAAGCCAAGATGAGAAGCAGGACTGAGGAAAGCAAAGCAAATATCCACTACCTAGCTAGTGATAAAACCAAAGTTTCTACCTCTGTATTTATTCACAGGGTAATTAATATCTGACATGGTTCTGCATCCTCTGTGCCTCTAAAGCTGGAAGTGTTTGCAAACAACCATTAGTCCTGTGTCAGGAGGGCAGGCTGGGCACACAACAGCCTCCCCTGTAGGCACAGACCAATATTTCTCCAGCAACCAGGAATTCCAACTGAGGTCACTGGCAACATGAAATCACTTCATTCTGCTTCTTACAAGGACCATGTTCTTGTGCAGCTCATGATATTCCTTGAGCAGGAACACTTAATAGGACTGAGGGGATTTGGTGACAAATTTTTCTTTTTCATTAGCCAGGGGTTGTTTTGTTTGAAATTATTTGGAAAATATAAATAATGTTTTCACACTTGGTAATGGTCCACTGGGGGTATATTTAAGTTGCAATTCATCAGCCTGGAGTTTTACCACACAGAGTGTAACACGAGCTACAGTCACTGAGACACCATCTTTCCAGGCAGGATTCAGCAGTCTCCTACTCCAGCCTTCTCTCCTTCCTTTCTTGGCCAGATGACCTCCTGGTCCTTGGGAAAGACTCAATTCATTTTTCAGATAGCCATTAAGATTAGTTTATGCTATTCCACCCCAGGGGAACTGAAGAGCTGCACCAAAATCCAGAACAATTGACAATATTTTCTTCTCAACAGAAAATTGGATTTTCTACTAAGCTTAAAATCTCTTCAAGGAAACTAGATTGCTTCAGAAAGTCTTCTGATTCTAAATCAGTTTTCCCAGAGCAAATTTTCATTCAATATTTTCAAGGGGTTCTCATCAAAAAACCCAAAGCTTCAAAACAAAAAAAGTCCTTGCAACTTGCCAGGAAAAGTTCTTCACTAAAATCTGTCCGTAAAAATTACAAGTATTTACTACTTTCCTCAACTTTTTCACAACATGAAAACAAGGCATCTCCTAACTAGTTCTATTGAAGCATTTTCAGGTGCTGGTTTGTCTCACTCTTCCCCACATAAATCAGGAACCACAACACAGCCAAGAGGCTGTAACTACATCTGAGGGAACACTTCACACTTCACCAAAAATATCCTCTCCAGAAACCAAGGAATCTGTTGCAATGGAAACCCCATGGCCAAGAACTGAGGAAATACACCTGAGTTTGGGGAACTGCAGCCAGTGTGGAGCTCCAGGTTTGGGAAGGACTCATGAGATGGGTGGTGTCAGGCTGAGGATGGGATTTCCTGAGGCTCTGGATCTAGGGCATGGCATGCAGCACATCACTCCAAGGCAGAAGAGCCTTGGTTTCCAAGTCTTGGCCATGGGATGGGACATGGGACCTTGGTAGTCAGAGGTTCCAAGTGGCCTCACAGGCTGCTGGCCCAGCCCTGGGCTAGATCCCCTCTGCAGGTTGCCCCTGTTGGTGGTCCTGGGACAGCAGAGCAGCAGCCCTTGTGGATTTGTTGAGCTGGAACTGTGAAAGCCTGACTGGCACTGGCACCAGTCCAGCCACAATTCCTGAGACACAGAGCAGCTGCTACCAGCAGCAAAACTGACAAGATCATCGATTTCTCTGAGAAGCTGCAGCATCTGGGGAGCAGATTTCATTTCGGAAACGCTGTGTGTTGATGTGTCGAAAACAGCCTTTCCTTAGGTTTTCTGGTTCATGTGAAGTAAAGAGGAAGGCTCGTTTTAGCCTGAGAGGGAAAAAAAAAAAAACACCACAGTTTTCTGCCACCTGGAAACCCTGGGGGTTTAGCTGTCTATATTTGGCACAGTTTATGTCTGATGAAGGAAAAGAATTGGGCTGAGAATCCTGCAGGATCAGCCTGACCCATCCCTTTGCTGTGCCTTATTATCCTCTTGTCTGGGGCTGCTCACAGCCTTGTGTAGGCCAGGTCAGCTCCACCAAGTGGGATGTGCAGTCACATCCTCAGCCTTGTATTCCTCTGAACTAGTGGTGACTCATGCACAGGGACAAAATTTTCCCAAGTCATTGCAAGTCCCACAAGCCAAAAATAAATGTTCGAAAGAAATGTTTGACACTCAAAACTGAATCCTTGATTCAAGGTGACCTGCAGTTTTTATTAATGCTTTGATCACCTCTGTGTCTATGAAATGACATGATTCGATTACCATGTGTTACATCCTCACATTTACTCATACCTCAGAGGGCCTAATTTGTGCCTCTGATGTATTTCTGAAGCAATTTCTATGGAAATATATTTTTTAAATTCCTTTAAGTGTATAAATTGTATTATTAATTCAACATACTACTTTTGCTTCATTGTTCTTTTTTTTTCTTCCCTTTCCTAGCTGTTAGACAACGTGAGAAGAAATTTAAGCTGATGAGCCAGTAGGAATGTATCACCTCTTTATATGACTGAAGGAAACATTCTGGTTCCAATCTGGACCATGTGAAAGTAAGTGCTTAAATTCCTGCAGTTTGATAATTCAGGATGAAAATCCTGGTTTTGCCAAAATCAGTAGCAAAATTCTTACTGATTTGAAAGGGGTAGAATCAAACCTAGAGAGTGACGACAAGGCACCTCTGTTCAGCACATTGGTCTCTCCTCTTATCTGTGCAACACATGGAGTTTGTTGATAACTTAATAGGAATAAAATATTCAGTGACATTTTTTATGTGTGTCTGCATATGCACTGCAGCTGGATGAAGAAGTCATCATTCCAGGATCCTAACTTTTTGTCTGATCACAAATTACCAGCCAAGGCAGTGGTTTTCATCACTTTTATTCTCTTTTTCCTAAACGTGCAATGGATCAGTTTAGGAATGCAAGCTGCATTTTGTAACTAGCTCACAAATAGCCTGTTCATGTCTGCCTTGATCCAAGAGAGAACTTAAACCTGTCCCCAGAAGGCGTTACATAAGATTTAAAGTATTTCCTTGCATAGTGACCTGTGTGTGCTGGCTGGACACAACAATTCACACATCCCAGCTTCACTAACAGACCTCACAGTTCCCTCACAGGATCCAAGAATGGAAAGGTTGTACAGGGAAGAGAGGTACCCTGTCTCCTTCAATGCACTACAGCAGATATATAGGGGAGGGTTCTAAAACAGGGCATTGAAATACTTCAACAACACTCCCCTGATCACCAGCAGCCCGAGGCTCAGACTTCCAGCAGCAGAAGGGCTTGAGGTGCTTTGCTGATGTTCACTAACTCTGCATGCATTCTTCTCCATTAACTTGTCCATTAACTCCCCATAATCTCATATGAACTTCCAACAACCAGAATATTCTGCATCAAGGAGTCCCTCAGCTTCACATCACGTTACAGAGGACACTGACTTTTGCTATAACCCATCACCCAAACAGGATGTGAACAGACAAGGCCTTAAAAAATCTTAGGAAATATTTCAGCCTCTTGAATAGAAAAGGTTATTGTTTCTTTGCCAGAGCAGTAGAAATAACACACTGTCAAAGGTGAGGGACACGGCATGATCCCAACTTTGTCACTCCCCATGGGTAGATCCATGCTCTTACATTTTCCTCATGAGTTCCCCATGTTACAAGTAAATTTCAGAAAGGACATTGTACATTTGTTGTACAAACACTCTCATGGATAATTATTTACTATATGTTTCTGCTTTCTGCAGAAATTACGGAGGGATAAAATCTCACTTTCTCATCTGTTCACAAACAAACCAATAAGCAAGGTTGAAATTGCAGCCACTAGAAAATCAATCACTGACATTTCAGTTGGTTTAGCTCATTTGGAAGGACACACATGGATATATTTGTGCTGTATTTGCCCAATTCTAATATACATTCACGTGCCTGTATACATTCCCATGTCAAGATGCAGTAATTAGATCTATGAAATACAAACAGCCAGGGTTTTATAGTGCTCTTCCTCCCTTCCTCCCCAACACTCCTACACTAGTAACTAGAAATAAATACACAGCAACATGAGAAAATGGGGGATGGGAAGGCTTTAAAAATGATCTACTTATTTCTGCATGGAGGGGCTGGTTAGGGTAGTACCAAACCCTCTCAGGGAAAACTTGCTAAGTGGATTTACTGCACTAAGGTGACCCAGCATGCTACTCCTTAATTACCAGTACAGGATGTGACATGTCACAGCACAGCTGTGGTGGCACTGTAATATACATCTGTCTCCAGACAGCACCACCCTAAAAGAGCAGTTTTCACAATAGATGTTACCTCCCTCTAGAAACAGGATTCAAAGGAACAATGGTTTTGGCTTCATCCTGGGTGAAATAGCAAAGGGAAAGGGTAATACCTACATGGCACCTTTATTATGTGGGATTTAGCTAGGACTTAAGAAATATGATGAGCTAAACACTTTTGATAGCTGAAGCGCTTAGACTTTCAAATTAGCCATGTTTGTTTTAGAAAGATCTTCAAATAAAACTGGGATGAATTACCTTCTCCTGATCAGAATCCAGTGTCATTCATTTTCCCTTAAAACAAAGAGAATCAGCAGGATGGAAGGGAACTGCTGCAAGCATGTCCAAAACCCAGGTGTGCCTGTTTGTGTCTGTGTGTTTATTAGTAGACCAAGGAATTATTATTGGAAAAGTGCTCTTGCTTTTTAAAGGCAATCTGGCTTGTGAACCCTCCCACCAGGAATCAATATGCAAATGCTGATATAGATGTTACCTAAGGTACAAGCCAGATCAAAGCAACGCTTGCAAAACTCGACTCCACTTTTTGGGAAAGGTGCTGATGGTGGAGAGGGATTAAAAATAAGTAGGGCATAATAATTCCAGCATGAAACTCCACTCCTTACGGGTAATGCACCAACCCACATAGAAGATTGCTCAAATGCTGAAACCAGCTAGACTGGCAGGGCTGATAGGGGAAATGGAGTCCAGTACACTGAGACTTCAAACAGGGTCAGATAGCACAGGGATCTGCAGGCTGGGGAGGAAAGGTAAGAGGATAGCAGAAGATCAGATACCAGGGAGTTCATAGCTGGCCTGCTGCCAGCAGACAGGTCAGAGGCAGAAAAGGACAAGTAAAGGAGAAGAGGGAAGGCATTGTCCAACAGGAAAATGGATTACCTGGGTTCTTTCTGTTCTCTGGAGGCTGTCATTCAAGCTACTCCAATACCTGCAGAATGCAAAAGAAAAGCTGCCACCAGTGTTTTCGTTGTTTGGTTGGTCTTGCTATAGTTAAGGCTCCTTTGCTTGATATTTAGTAAATCTGGTCTGAATCCCCAGTTCTTTTAACACCACAGATCTGATATGTTGGACTGGATGATCCTGAAGGTCTCTTCAAGCCTTGACAATTCTGTGATAACTGCACACAAACTGTATCAAAGAAACCATGCACCATCCACTTTCGCTAGAAGATTGTTTGCATCCCAACAGATTCCAGATTCTCAGTCAAAAGATGGAGTCTGAAGATGTTCCCCCCAGTAAAAGTATTCTGTATAGGTCTTCTTCTGTTACAGCCTCAGGGGTGCAAGAATGAGGCAGATTTTCAGGAAGAGATGTCTTTTAAAAAATAAAACTAAATTAATAAATCTCACACACATAGATGCAGCTGGAAAAGGCCCTGCAGCTCATCTTCAGGTCTGAGACAGAAGCAAAAAACTTCAGGCTAAGAAGATTCTGAGACAAATGTCTCAAGATTCACTTAATTGTATGAATTGCCTTGCCACCCACTTTTGATAAATGCACAACAGTCCACAAAACTGCCTGAATGACAAGCTACATTAAAAGGTGGAAGGCGAGAGAAATTTTGAGTACCAAAAAAAAATACATCTCAGTCATATTAAGCAATCTTCCTTTTGAGGTGGAGGTCTCTTATAGCAAAGTATTTCCTGCACCTCTTACAGGGAGTAAGAATTGGGCCCATTGCCTTTTAAACAAGGTGTCAGGAAATACATGTACATTGCACCTTTTATGTTTCTCCTCTCATTGTTCATATAATAATGAGCAGACACTGTCACAGGACCCAGAAGATTACATTTCCCATCTGTTATAGAAAGCACAGAGCAATGGTTTTACATTACCATGTAGGGTTCAGGACCTGTGTTCACAAAAGTCTATTAAGAATGCACACTGACAGGAGATTCCAATTAAGCAGCAGAGGAAAGGGGGAAAAAGCTGGAAAAAAGACTGCAAAAGTTTGGCTTTGAGTCTTAATTTCCTGGAAAACTACAATGCTTTGGGCTGGTTCTTCTCCAGGTGAAAATGCAGAGCTCTCTGCACAGCAAGAAAAGCATCAAGAATGAGGCTGGACACGTGGCCATGCACTATTGTCCAAGAGAAATGAAAATCAGCCTCTTGTGTGACTTTGCACAGAAAAGTCAATGAAACTTATTGACTGATTTACTTCACCCAAACAGGAAGGTCAGGGACTCTGCTCAGGGATGGCTGAGTTTGGATCACACCTGGTAAACAGGAAGGGCAGGGACCAGTGTGATAAGTCCAAACTGGGTATGCTGGAAACCAGAGAGCAAAATAGCAACAGGATGGGTCTGTCACCGCTTCGCAGGATACCTTATCCAGCACAAGTCCCAGGAGGACAGGTGACCTGGAAAGCTTGAACTCTAACACCAGCCTATGGTATTCATCTCCTCCTTTAGTCTCTAGGCCACCATGACAAGGCTGACCCTTTGTCCTGTTCTTGAAAAGAAACTGTCTCAGGAAGAGCCTCTGACATTAGCTGGTGTTTGTGAATAAAGATGACCCAGAGCTAAAGATCAAAACCCCCTTTTTGTTCCCTTTTTCCATGCATCTTCTCCTTTCACTTCTAATGTAATTTCTAGCTTTTATATTCTGTTTAGCAAATAAAATAAAAAGCATCTAGTTTAGATGGCCACTACTGGTCATTCTCCAAAGCTACTGTGAGTCTGTGAGATGCAGGCAACATCTGGACATAGCACTTGAAGACATGGTTTAATCATGGACATGGCTGTGGTGCTGGGTTGATGCTTGGACTTGATCATCTTAAAGGTCTTTTCTAGCCTTAAAAATTTTAGGATTCTGTGATTTTTTGTATTCTGTATATTTTATATTGCAAATACATTTGGTTTTGTCATTTCCTCTGCCTTTAAGAAAAAGTTTGTAAGTGACTTTTTGAGCCAGAACTCAGTAAGGCAAAGCCTTGCACTCAAACCCATACCTGATGTGGGTGTTTAATATGGCACAAGTGGCAGAATTTACATTCTGAGACTCTGAGTCCTTTCCATACTTTCAAATCAAGCATGTGCAAGTGCACCTCTCGGTGAACTGTGGCTGAGACTGAAAGCCCTGTTTGCAAAACAAAGCTGCTACTGCCAACCCTTTGTGTCCAAGCGGGAGCAGCTACAGTTCAAGGTGTTTCTTTCTGCAAGGGCATCATTTGCCAGAGACCACGAAAGCCCCAGGGCAGCAAAAGCCTTGCCCCCAGGACAGTGCAGGACTCAGAAGCCCCAGATCTCCACCCTGCCCCACACTGCTCTGCAAACACAAGCTTTGCAGCTGGTTCACTGTGGCCCAGCAGAGCAGTGTTGTAAGCAGAATATCCTGCAGCACAGAAATGGCAACAAGAGCACCATGACCAGCATCAGTCTGGGCACACACCACACTCCCAGCCCGTTTTACAGGTAGGGGAGAGCACAGGGAGCTTGGAGGTTTGCTTGCAACCCTCTGCAAAGCATGCCATGAGCATGCCAGGGCTGGTGAGAGGAGCAGTGCAATAGCGTTAGTATTTACTCCCCTGCCATTGTGTGATGAAGAGAGTCTGAACATCAAAAAGAGAAGAGGTCATAGCCTTTAAATCATCCTCCCTAAAGCTTCACTTGATGGGCAATCAACAGCAGTGCTTTTGAAGAGAGTTACAGGGCCAGAGAAGTTATGAAGCGAGGCAGCTGCTATTCCAGACAAACGCTACAGATGAGCAGGCTCTGTGCTTACCCTCCTGTGCCAGCCAGGGGAGGGACCTTGCAAGGGAGGCTTGCAGGATTTAAACTTTAAACTGCTACTCGATCGTGCACTCCATCTGCATACAAACCTGCTCCAGGCTTCAAAGCAAGGGCTACACACGGCCTGACTACACAATCAGGCTTTGTACACAAAAGAGGAGTTTAAAATTAACTGTGCCGGAAAGAAGGAAAGAAAGGAGGTCACCTGGCCAAGCTGTGAGCACAGGAGCAAAAAGCTCACAAGTAAACTTATTACACATAATGTGGTCTCATATATTCACTAGCCAGTGCAGCCCCCTGCCCTCCTAGAGCAGGAGAAGAGATGTCGCTGAAATGAAATCACCTAAGCAACCTGTATTTTTTGGACATCACCTTTTTTCCCTTGCTGCCAGATTTGAAAGTCCAATTTGCCAGGATAATATCCCCTGCATGGATGGAGGCTTTCAAAGTTGAAGCATTCGTCTCTTAGCAACTGGAGAGGTTTGAAGGATCTTGTTTTTTCCCCTTTCCCTTGATACCCAGTGAGATATGTTAATTATTTAAATCTCCCCAAATAAAGGACCAGATGTCCTCATCACACTCCCCATCCCAACCACAAAATGCAAAGAAGAGAGCTCTATGAAGGGGTTAACAAAGCACCTTTACCTAGAAAAGAAGGAACAACCCAGTCTGTATCCTACTGTCAGGTGGCACAGTCCAGGGCAAGTGATACCCACAGGTGCTTGGTCTTTTGGAGAAGTGACAATGCCAGGAGAGAAGGGACAAACCATGTGCTGAGATCTGAGACTCACACTCCCTCTAAATGTGATGGAGATGGTCTGGGCACTTAAGTATAGAGGTCCTGCTCTATGGTAGATGTCCCTCAGGAGACAACTCAAGGCTGGGAGGAACAACACTTTGGTGAGGACATGGGCACTGGGAAGGGATGGGCAATGTCCTGATGGAGTGCCACACTACTCACTGTGGAGGAGCAGAATTTGTTCATTTATATAAACCAGCAACTTAATGAAGTGTGATAGCAAATGAGACAGTGATTTAATGAGATTTGATTGCAAATACTTACTTCATAGGGGGAACAAAACTGTCAGGAAGACCCTCCTCTTATGAGATCAGAAAAGTCATAAGGTTCAAAAAAGATCCCCTTGTGCCCTAAACAGCTTTTCAAAGGACAGTTCAGATGCAGCTGGACCCAGACTTAGTCCTAGACTTGATCAATAGTTTAAAACTATGCTTGGATATGTGCACAATCAATCCTTTTTATCATTTAGCTAAGATTTCAAAGTTTATCATGCTAATAATCACTTACCAAGAATCTGCTGTGGCAAGAAACCTCTCATCCTCAAGGAGTACCCTTGAGAAATGTTCCCTCAAGAAGAGGTCTGGTGTGCAGCCTACTGCTGTGCAGGAGAGCTCAAGAGGCCCTGGGCTGTCAGCTATTTATGGAGTAAGATGGTTAAATTATAGAGATATTGGTAGACAGCAAGAAATGTGGTTTACCATCCCAGCCAGTCCTTGGTTACCCCACTGCCATCCCTCCCCCCCGAGGTCCAGAGTAAGTGGATGCAGCTGTCACAGCCCTGCTGGTGGCTATGGCACACAGGGAGGCAGCTGGGAAGGTCCCTGGAGCAGAGAGCTCTGCAGAGCCAGGGATGGCTGCTCCCCCAGGCAGGAGCACCCAGGAGCCAGGGGGATCTAGCCCCGGCAGTGCTCTCACCAGCAGGCACAGCCCCAAAGAGTCTGGATATGGTGAGCAGAGATGGATCCTGGTGTCTATCCACAGTCCAAGTCCAGGCAGCTGGTGCAGCAGATCCAGGGGAAAACCAGGGAGTCTAATCAGGAATAAATGGACCCAAAGCCATAGGGAGGGCTGGAAACAGAGCTACAGCATGGGTCCAAAGTCCATCCAGAAACAGAGGCCAAATACAGGCCTAGAAACAATCTACAAGGAACATTCAGGATGTCCAACCCTGAGAGCAGATCCCTACAGCACAGCACCAAGGAGTTGGGTTCACCTACAGCAAAGTTCATGCAGAGACTAAATGCATAAGCTTGAGCTTAAACAGGGTCTCTGGCAGGGGTTGAGTTCCAGGTGAGGCTGAGCAGAGCCATTAAGACTCATTTATGCCTTCAGAGCCCTGACAATGTGTTTGGAAGCATTGTGGTATGGACAGCAGAGAAATAAGTTATGCACAATATTTGAAATTTCTTCCTCCATGAACACCTCTCTGCTGAATAACACCCTGCAGCATCATCCAGGTCATATTGTTCCCTGTTCTTCACAGGCAGCTTGTGGCATCAGGAGAGTACCCACCTCACACAAATCACTGAGACTGGTGCCACAGAGCATCTTCTGCACTGAGTCATGGGACTGGAATCCCTAATTGACCCCCAAAATGACCCCAGTTTGGCCAAACCATGAGCATCCTCACCAGCCTTCACTTCATATGGCACAGGTAACAACACGGGGAGCTCCTTCCCTGCTGCAGGTACAGTACTAGCAGAGGTCCTCCCCATCTCCCTATTCCCTTAAAGCTAAAAATCAGTGTAAACTCACAGACTAGCATATGGTGTGTCTGACACTACAAAAACAGTTAAATTTGTCAGCATAATTTCAAGAGCTTTGCAGAGATCTTTAGTGTAAATAGCAGAGATCTCCAATGCAAGCAAGGGGAAGGTGGAACCTGAGGCAGCTGAGTCAAGCCTGGCATGAGGCAGGATTCAACACTGAATAACAGAAAATGGAGATATTTCCTCCTCTGCCTCACCCTCAATTGTGCTTTTAAATATCCCAGAGTGAAGGGATCAAGGGGGTCACATTCCTGGCTGGATTCCCAGCTCTGACTCAAGTGTAGCACTGTCCCCTACGCAGATTTTTAATGGAGCAAAATACACTTGAAATAATTTGTACTCTAATTAGAAACCTTGCCTGCAATTTTAATTGAAAAAAAATCTTCATATCTAATAAACAGAATCTATTATATCCTCACTGCTGTGCCAAGGTGGTTGTTATGCTGTATTTGCTATCTCTCTCCAACCTGTGGAAGCTTTAACAAGAATGAAAATACAGGAGACAAAAATAAATCCATATGTACTTGTGTCCTTCTTTACACACACACAGAGTAAAATGCAACCAACCTCAGCAACCAAAACTGACTTAATATCTTCTTGTAATAAAGAGGGTGAAAAACCAAGAAGCATTTGCTTGCATGGGAAGAATAGTACATTTTTGGACATTTCTCCCTGAAAGCAATAGGACAGGCCAGAATTTTCTCATTTACGTTAGGAGATATAGTTCAATGGCACTAGTGGAAACAAGTCTCCTTTGCAGCATTTACATCTCACAGTAACTCAACATGTGAGCACACATATTTGATGATATAGTATAGCCCAAGAACCTGCATGTGAAAAGAGGCAAAAGTGCTTTAAAAACCCATAATGTCAAGTCATCTGCTCAGCCACACTCAGCCCACAGACTGGAAGCTCAGTAAGGTGTCAGCATCTCTGGCCAGTGAGCAATTGCACTGCTGAATCCTCAGCGAGCAGCAAATGGGCAGGGCAGTCCCAGCAAAGGCCTTATGGAGAGTGACAGCTTCAGCCTAATGCACCTTTCTGCTTTTAGCAGCACTGGTTATTCCTCCAAGGTCACCTCAGCCTTGAGTTAACAGCAGCAGCTGTCTCAAAGAGCTTGCCTCACATCTCCCAGTCCTTCTCTTATGGCTGGGAAGTGGCATTTGGGACAGTCACCCCATAAAAAACAGACCTCTCTTCCCAGAGCAGGCAGTGAGCAGTACCAGGATGTTCTGCAGGCCCTGCCCTCTGCCTGAACACCCCCTGGGGCTGAGGAACCCCAAGAAAAGTTCTTGAGCTGCTCTTGTACAAAAAGCTATGGTAGCAATGGTCCCCTGAACTGGAAATAATTAGCATTGACTCCATGATTGCAGAAGGCTGATCAATCACTTTTTTCTATCATTCTATACTATTTTATACCATACTTATTAAGAAACTCGTAACCCTCCCAGACAGTCCAATACAGCTTTGACCTAACTGGACAATCAATCCAAACACCATCCAGTGTCCAATTAAGAAACCACCCTTTGGTAAAAAATCTCCATAACATGTTCCACATGTGTACAACAAGTGCAGCAAGTAAAGATAAGAATTGTTTCTCATTTTCTCTGAGCTTTCTCACAGCTTCCCACAGGTTCCCAGGAAAATCCTGGGAGAGAACTATGTCTCTCTCTGTTCAGAGGATATGTGATTACCACAGGAAGCTCACGTGCTTTATCCCTTGCCCCAAAGCCTTGTCAGAGCCCTGTAGCTGTTCACACGAGAAAGACACTGCCCAGACATAGAGGGCAGGATGAAGTCTTGCCCACACCCAAAGAGTCACTGAGAACTCAAATAGATCTATTTTATGGAAAACAGAACAGAATCCAAGGTGCAGTGAAAGCACAGAATGTAGGTCTGGTCTACTGGAATATGTACAAAATTAGAACACAAACCAACTGTCCTTTCATTGTGTGCACCCCATCAGAAATAAAAAGGCAAAAGTCCCAATAATCACCTGCCCTTTTTACAATTATTTTTTGCTCCTGTTTATAACTGTGCAAGTTTATTATTGTGTATACTGATTGCTGGAAAGGCATAGGTTTTGGACTTGTAATTATTTTTGAAACTCAGAGAGTATCAGCAATAAAAAGGGTGGCATTGTTTTGAGGTTATTTTTATTATTTCCTCAAAGGAACACAGCCCACCAAGGCTACGCAGTTTGCATAAATCTTGTAAACTTTTCTTACAAATGTGTACAGAAATATTTCCCAGTGTCTGCTGAACATGGTGATAGCAAATACATGTAGGCACAGCATGTAATTTAGAGAATATTTTTGTTTTATTTATAACATGGAAGTGAACAGGACAGTCTGTTTGCAGTTGCCATGGAAATTGCTGGCATTAGCTCACTTCTTACCAAAGAGGAAGCAAAGAGCTTTTGACTTTTTTGCTATTTAACCTCTTTTAATATTAAAATTCTATATACTGCAGTAGTACACATTTCTCCTCTTTGGAAGGTCAAGGGCATTCTAGAGCTATCATTGCTAAGAAGAAATTAGTTAATTTGAGTACTGTGCATATGCTTGGTGAGCATGATATTTCTTGAAACAGATTGAGCTCCTCTGCTTAGAAGCATTACTCCTTTTTTTTGATATATTAAAGAGAAGTCTTTGGATTGCAAAAGCTACAAAAGCTGGCAAAAATGTGCAGAGGAAGTTAAAGCAAAGTACATGCACATAATTTTTACTAACTTCTCCCTACCTTGTTCCTCGCTAATATAATCCCAAAGGATTCTCACCAGTGACACACATTTGTATTTCACTGACCAGCCTCTCCACTCTTCAGGTTCAAATAACAAAAGTAACACAAAATCCTTCCTCCCTTGCAGAATTATGACCTTGAAGAGGCAGAAGTAACTCTATCAAGTCTGTGGTATTTCACTTTTGCCTGTGCAGTTAACAGCAGGTAAAAAGTTCCCAGTTAATATAAAATTAGTTAACAACATAAAACCCCACTTGGATACGACAGCAAAATTCATTTTCAGTGAAGACCCATTCTACCTGTACCTGTGCAATCATGGAGCAGAAGTACTGACTCTTACATAGCCTCAAGCTCAGTGTTATGAAGGCTGAGTGTCCTCAGGATCCAGTGAGGGACAGAAGAGAAGCATCCACCTGGTCTCAATCACTGGTATTTTATTATTATCAAAGATTAAAAGGCCTGGAGCATCCACTTTTTCCTGTAGTCTGACCACTGGGGGAAAAACACACACACAGAAAACAAACAAGCATTTATTTAATCCACAACTTGTCTTTTAAGATAAGATTTGAAAGTTTCTGGTGATGGAATATCCACCAGCCCCTTGGAGACTGGAAGAGGGGTTAATCCCTTTTTGGGGGAGAGAGGCTCATTTAGCCTGTTTGCAGCAAGAAGGAAAGAGGTCAGCCCAGGAAAGTAGGGAGGATAATTATTTGTTAAAACCTGCAGTTCCTCCTCTCTCTCAGTATGCCCCAGATATCAAGGATGTAAAACTTTATAGTTCTAAGAAAAAAAAAAAAAAGAAACAAGAAAGAACATCAACAGCTTTAATGCCAAACCTAGTTTCCTTTTTACAACCAATCACAGAAACTGAAAATATTTTTAAATACAGAATAAAAAAGGAACATCTCCATGCTAAGAAGTCAAAAAGTCATTCACCCACCTTGGTTTTCCTTAGTTTATGCACAATAACACATTTCAACCATTCCCTGCACCTCTTTCTCCTGTTAAGCCCCTTGCCACTCATTTCTTTAGCTGAGGTGTTAGGGCATGGGTTGGACTCTATGATCTTTAAGGTCTCTTCCAGCCTAGTCATTCTGTGAATTCTGTGAATTTTTCAGCTGGCACCACGCAGTTTCCTGCAGGCTCACGGTGTCTGCAGTAACACTCCGTGGTGTAGGGCATGTGATGCTCCCTGATCCACATGGTTGGCTCCAGCAGGCTGGGAGAGAGCTGAGCTCTGGAGTGCAGGGCTCAGAGCTGCTGTCTTTGGCCACAGAGCACCTCCAGCTTCGACAGCAGCAGCTCCTGCATCCCCTTGTGGAAAACACAGGAGAGACCACTCAGCAGGGCAGGGCAGGGCAGCCAGGACACTGCAGACATCACTGGTACCAATTTTAGGTGAGGAAATTAAAAAGATATAGAAGAAAACAGGCTGGACTTGTGCCATCCTGTTTAGAAGTGAGCCACAAATAATCTGTCACTAATGCAGGTGATGTGAGGCCAGGTGCCAATGCCCTTCCCAGCAGCACCTGCCTGTGCTTTCATCTCACTTCTCAAAGCACTCACGGGCATAACTGTGGGTAAAAAGGGCAGTTCATCTTTAACGGGGAGCTCTTCAAGTCAATATATTGCTTAACTGGCAAATAACACAGAGCTCTGGACAGAGGTGAAATGTGGAGCTCATCTCTCTATTATAGCAGCCTGGCAGCAGCATTCAGCACCAGCTGGAAATTGTACAGGGTCTTATCAGGCCAGGCTGTCAGGAGGCAGTCGCAATAATCTAATCTTGATGTAAGAAATGCATGGGTAACCAATTCAAGGTCAGGAGAGCCACAGACCATAGATATTTGTTAAAAGATAAGGAAGCCTCTGGAATAACTTTTAAGATCTTGATTTGTTGAGGTAGGAAAAGTATATTAAAAAAAAATTAAAATCTGCTTTCCAGCAAGGAAAAGTGCAGGTAGCAGTGATGGACAAAAAGCACTTCACCTCAGACAGATCTGCCTTTCAGCACTGCTTCAGTCAGTGATCCATCTGCATCATTTGTAAGGAGCAGTAATAGGCTGCCAATATTTTAATAAGAAGCTGCCACAGAATTCCCTCTCAGCTGTGATAAATCTGCAGGCTCGAGGGAAGGGTTGTTTGTGGAAGGAACAGGCAAGAAATTAGAAATCTATCCATTTGTCTTCCCTCTCCCACTGAAACGTGCACTTCAGCAAGCCCGACCCAGCAAAGGGGACACTGATACCGTGAGATACAGCACTCCACCCACCCTGTGTGCTGGCAAGCCATGAGCTCCCTCCAGAAGCTGTTTAGACTCATTAGCACACACTGTGCCGGTGATAATGAGTCCTGTCTTGCAGCAGGGCTCCCCCACTTACAGGGGGTTTAAACAGGAGGCAGCTGATGCCTGCCTGGCTGAGAGAGGGGCAGAGCTAACCTGTATCCCTGAGCCCAGCTGCACTGCCAACCCCCAAGAGACCAAAGCAGAAAATTATAGGGGCTAGGGAGACCAAGAATGTATGGGTAAGTAGAAGGAAAGGTAAACAGGATGCCAATCAGAAATGCAGGATTCAATGTCCTGAGCAACCTGGACACCTGATGCAAGGTGTCCCTCCCCACAGCAGTGAGGTTGGAACTAAATCTTTAAGGTCCCTTCCAACCACTCCATGATTCTGTGATTTCAGGACACTAATGGTTTGCTGCCACACCCTGCACTATCACTGCTCATCTGGGTTTTTTTCCATCTAGAAATCCCATGTCTCACAAAAAAGAACATACAACCACAAAACCCTCTCTGCTCTCTGTTTACGGTATAGATGTACATCAGACATTTAGGGCTTTGGGTCATCCCACTAGCACCATCCTAAAACAATACCCTCAGCTTACCAGCTGCTTTTGAATAAGTCATTTGCATAGTGGGCAAGTCTTCCTTGGGTTGAAATTAAAGGTCACAATTATCTATGCCAAGGAAGACATGGACAGAGTGGAGGAAGTCAGAGCCTCTATCCATACCCAGATATCTGGAACAAAACATAAAAGCACTTCTTGGCAGCTGGCTAAATTAAGAGGGACAAGATGGGCCTCAAACAGACAATTAGTCAGTACTTTGCTGCTGCTGCTGACTGTCCTTGGTTGCAATGTATTACCACTATCTGCTATTATTATTGAACCTCTGCAGTCAGATGCATGCTAATATTTTATTTCTGAGGGACAATCAACTACTATAATGACAGTGCACAACCCTGTAAAACGCACCACTGATCAAGCTCACCAGCTGACACACAGCAGTTAGCTAATGGCTCTTTTGTTTCTTGTTTCTTTTCCCTTTTTTAAAACGAATGATTGTTGGCATTTCAAGCTTTTCTTTCCAAACATTCAGTAAAAATGCAGGTACATGGAACAAGTTTGTATTTGTTGAGAAGTTTGTTTCTGAACATGATTCAAGACCTTTTTTTTTAACCAAGTCATCCTATTTTCCCTGCTTTAATTTTTTAGTCTAAACAAGAAGTCAGGTCATTTCACTTCTTTTACTTCTTTTACTTAGGTAAAAAAAAAAAAAAGTCTTTAGAGGATGTTTTTCTTTCTAGCCATAGTAATGAAACACATTTGCTGGCTTCACACCAAGGATTGTAAACAGGTATCTGTCCTTGTTTAATTTCACAGTAAATAAGGTCCTCTGTACATTCTTACAGCTGAAGTAGTTTAAAGTAGATTTATTTCTATCTCTAGTTCTTATGGCTTGGTTAATACCCATAGAAAACTATGTTGGACTGCTACAAGGTAATCAGATTCCTGGTGGAAAAGCAAGAGGGGTCACTGAATGCATTTTGTTAAGGAAAAATGAAATAAAAAAACTATCTAGAGAGAAGTGAAAATGTATTAACTTTGTTCCGTGTCCTCAACTCTCTGACAGCCCTGGGAATTCAGAGTTTATAGAGACTACCTTTCTTCAGCAAACAGTAGAAAAATTGAATTAGATGTATTTGCATGATGATGCTATCGAGTGGAAGGAGGGGAACAGGCAGAATATGGGAACAGCAACGAGTTCCCTGTCTTTTTTTGTGGAAGAACAGAGAAAAGGCTGATAGAAAAGGCCAGCATGATCTGGTCCAAGGTCTACGGCCAGCATGGGCAGGCATGACTTTTTATGATTCACATTCTACTGCTGCAGTACTCCATGTACTTCTAGCAAAGGTAATGATGCTTTATTAGTTTTCACAAAGTCCCTTTCCACTCTGTGGTCAGTTCTGTTCTGTAACTTCCATTTTTACATTATTTCCTCCTTTCCATTTAGTTTGTAATTGCCGTTTTCCCCCTCCAAAGCCCCTGCCAGTCAACCATCATATTGGTGATTTGGGCTGAAGTGGCTCTGAGTAAGCTCTAATGACAGACCTGGGCCCCGCTGTGCTCAGCAGCCTGCAGGCAGGGGAAGAAAGAGTCCTTTGCTGCAGCCTTGCAGTCCCAGCCCCTCCAGTCTATAATGCTTTGTCTTCTGATTCTTAAAACCTTATTTAACAGCATCCAGCCAAGGTATTGCTAAGGGCTGTATAGCCCCCATGGGCACACACTCCTCAGGAGACCCACGTTGTAGGGGACACTTCCAAACCAGTAAGCACCCAGCCTCACTTCATTCACAGCTCCCTCCATCCCTTCTCCTCTGATGGTGCATTCACCTCCCAGACCTCATTGCACAGGCTGGCTTCTCTGTGAAACAATTTCCCCTCTGAAGTCTCCTAGCACTACCTTTTCTGTGCTGGGGCCTGTTTTATAACAGGCTCCTTGTCCTGCACCTCAGGATTGCTTCCTGCCACCGCTGGCCAAACCCATTGCCTTAAAGCAACCCGGAGCTCCTCTGGCTGCGCCTCAGTGCTTCTGAGCATGGGGAGCACAATCTGGGCTTTATCCTCCCCCAGCCCAGGGCTGCATGCATAGGACTTTTGTGTGTGTGAAGCTGAGTTTACTCCCTCCAGTCCCTAAAGTAAACGTGGCTGTGCAGCAGCTGGAAGAGAGGAAAACACCCCACAGACATCGGCTGTGAGGCTCCAGTGATGAAGGCCCCCCCTGTGTTTCATCACATCATAGGAACACAGAATCCTAGAATGGTTTGGGTTGGAAATTACTTTAAAAAGCATCTATTTCCAATCCCTCCACTAGATTAAGTTGCCACCCACTGGATCAAGTTGCTCAGGGCCCTATCCAGCTTGGCCTTGAACACTTTCTTCCTAATATCTACCCCAAACCTCTTCTAGTTTAAAGCCATTCCCACTTTTCCTATCATTCTGTGCCCATGGGCATAACAATTTAAACAGCCAGATAAGAAATGACAGAAAGTCTCTTCCCAACAGCATAATGATATTCTGTTGGATATCATCATATCAACAGGAAGCTTATCAATCCTGAGATAGGACAGAAGAGATGGTGACCAAAGGTGACAGGGCCTAATGGCTTCTGAGGCTGAGAGCCAGTGCTGAAGACTCCAGCTCTGTGTATCAATTTCCAGTCACTAACATTAAACCACAGTGACCACGAAGATAAGTGCCCACACAGGATCTAAATTAAATAGGGTCAGGAAGGGCAACATGAATACAGGGAGATAATCAATAAGCTTTGCTACCAACACAGATGGGACAGACTGGTGAATTTTTTATGAAATGGTTACTTCAAAATGAAAAGGACTTTGACTTTTCTCAGTGTTCAGGAGCTTTCTGATGAAATACTGTAACTCCCATTTCATATCTTTTTCTTCATGTCTTTTTCCCTATTGTCCTTATATTGCCCCTTGAAACATCAAGGTTATCAGATGGTAAAAACTTCCAACACTATTTTTAAAAGATAATTTTCAGCATTCTCCATTTCACCACTCTGTATCCATTGATTTTGTAGAGTACAACCCAAAGAAGTCTGTAAATACCAGTACCAGTCATATAAACCAAAAGCATGTTTTAGGAAGGTATAGATCACCTAACATTATCAAGCTGAGGAAGAAAGCACAGAAAAATGTTTTCCAAAGGAAAAGATGGCTTATATTGGAATCTATATTATGAGAACTTATATAAAATATTCCTGATGGTAAAACTAATTACAGTCTGGAATAATTTTTTGCTGATGTTTGTATTGAAAACTGTATATTCAGACAGGATGGAGAGCAGAAAAAAAAATAGGGATGGTCCCTCATTTGAAAACAAGTAACTCAGTTCTAATTACATAAACAACAAAACCAGGAGAAGCCTTCCAAAGTCTTCAATATGTCTCTGGGCAAAACTCTAGTAGCTAACTCACAGTGGCAGAGCTTCATGTTGACCAAGATAATGTTCCATGTCTCATTGCTTCCAATGCTGTTCACCTGCTTTCCACAGCTGTACCCGTTAGGGATGAGGCTCGGCTGCAGCCCCACTCCCACTCACCACAAACTGTGTACCTACATCCCACCATGAAACCAGAGAGTCTTTCTTTCAGCCCAGCCTTCAGGTCTGCAGCCTCTGGCCCCAGTGCAGCTCTGCACACTGCTACTGTTGATAGTGAGTGCTCTGGACAAATGTCCCTCTAGGTGCATGAGAAGCCCCTGCCCAAGTTAACTTCACCTCTGTTTCAGGCTAGTCCACTGAAACATGAAAAGGGCAGGAGGTTAATCACAAACTTTAGTGCTGAGGAGCAAAGTGGGAGCAGTCCTGGCCAAAGGTCTGGGCTTGGAGCCAGCACACAGGACAATGGACAGGCACACAGCCACAGCCTTCTGTTGCTGGCCTAGTGAGGAGCAACTGCAGATACTGCACTAAAGAAAGCTCGTGCTTCCCACAGCTGTTTGCAGAGAAAGCACTCCCAGGACAGCCACAGCCCACATGAAAGAACCTAAATATGCTTCAGCTGCAGAGGACAAGAGTCCAAAGCGAATCGCCCTTGTTTCGTCACAGCTCTAAACTGGTGGGTCTTGACTTTCTATTACAGGGTGCAGATAGTCCTCTGGAGATGTCAGTGGAGAGAAGGGACTGGTAAGAAGGTGGGAAGCCTTGTCTTTCCAATGTTCTGTCCTCCAAACTCTGTAGTCCATGCCTTGCCCCCAACACTCAGTCCATGCCTCTGTCATGAGATGAGGGCAACTCGTCCCCAGGTAGTTCTTGCCTCACTGCTGCCTGCAGGGAGACATGTGCATCATCAGCTGCCAAAGCACTGGGTTGCTCTTCAACTTGTTCTCCCAAAAGGTGAGCTTCCAGCTTTTCCAGGCAGTAACATGCTCCCCATTCTTCCAGGAGCTGTGCCATTATATAGTGGTGGTTGTTGGCCAGTGCTGCCTTTAGCAAGAAAGGCCTGAAGGACACAAGCCAGCTCAGATCCAGCTTGACAGAACCCACACCAGAACCTCTAGACTACCTTCAACTTATTTCTGAAGATGAATGTTTATAAGGACAAACACTGCATTTTCAGGAAAACCTGGCCTTAGAGTAAAAGCAGAGGCCCTGTAGCAGATGAAGCAAAAGCTCACAAGCCTTTCCAGGACTGATAATTACCAATGTAACAGGCTGGCTTCTCTTAAAGACAGTAATAGTAAATTCCCTCCCACCTCTCTAACTAAAAATTAATGTTTGAAACAAACAATGCATTTGAAGGGAAATCTCTTTTGATCTTAGAATCCCACGCATCTTTACACACAGTGTTGGGATGCCCTAAAGTGTTAAATACTTCCCCACCATCCTCTTCCTTGCAGAAATATCTTTCCTCTATTCTTCCCTCCTCCTCCTTTGACATTAATAACTATAATTGACATTATTGTGCTGGCCTAGAACTCAGGCTGTTTTATGCTAGGTCTTTGCCACAGATTTTTGTATGATTTTTTGTATGACCTTGGAAAAGTAATTTCATATCCATGCATCAGCTTCCACATGGATGGATGTAAGAAGTTTTATTTTGTATAATCCTTCCCCACTTTGGCACAGAAGATGCACAGTGCTTAAGAGAATGGGGCCTCACTCTAGGTTATCACCAGTAGCCATTCCTGCTAAATAAACCCTGCTGTGCACCTTTCCCACAAGCACTGCCAAAAAGCCAACACAAAACCAAGTGAGCCATAACTTGAGCCTTCTGGAGGGAGAGGCAAGGATGATTTTAGGACTCAGTTTCAGGGGGTGTTTCTCTTATAAAAGATCTCCACACTGAGTACTAGAAGACCTAACCATAAGATCCTTCAACAGACCACTGTGACAATCAGTTATAAAACATCACCTAAAGTAGTAAAATAGCCAAGTGCTGCTGAATATCAGTTGGAACTCAGTGCCCAATTCCCTTCCTGCTGCTCTGAAAGGCTGGGGTGGAAGAACAGCTGATAACTTTTGGAGTTTCCATTATCCCTGCTCTCCATTGCCCCTTTTTTGTGTATAGTGGGCCCTTGTCAGTGATACCCATTTAACAGCACTCTCCTCAGCAAAGGCCAATAGCTGCACCTAAAATAAATTGCTCTACTAATCAGCACAAGCTGAAGTTAAAGGGCTGAGTGGCTCTGTGAATATCAAGAGTGGCATTCCATCTGTGGGATGCCATCTGTGACTTCAGCTCAACCAGAGTGCCTATGTTTAATTAATGTGGCTGTAATTTGCTCAGATCTTAATAGATCATGGACAATTCCACTTAATCACAACACAAAATTTGGCATATTTGAGCCATCCCACATGATATTCTGTGGGCTAAGAGCTGATCTCATGCAGAGTTTGAACTAACTCTTACCCTCCATAGAAGTTTGGGTCATTGCAGAGGTCAGGGATGTGTAAAGCAGCACAAGAAATCTGAGACTGCTGTTGCCTGTCCTGTACCTGACCTGTAAATAAACAGTGGATTGATGTGTCTAACTTTGCCAGTGCCTTCACACTTTAAAAAGCAGAGGTCTCTCACTTGAAACGCAAGAGCAAATCCTGAAAATGAGGAAGAGCTGCCAAAGGCCAGGAGCAAAGACAACTCAGGGACAAACTCATTCCTTCTGGAGTGGCAAGTACAAGGTGAGAGTGGTGCTTGTAGCAGGGAAGAGGGGACCCCAGTTAGAGGGAGATGGATGTGACAGAACGGAGGATGCAGAGAGGATCAAAAGCAGCATGAGAATGTATGGGATACAGCAGGTAGGAAGGAAAGATATTCTTTCACAGTATTTTTTTTTTCATCAAACATCTTCCTGTACCTGAAGTATTTCCTTGTTTATGTGTGTGATGAGACAGTGGAACAGGTTGCTCAGGAAAAGTTGTGTATGCTACATCCCTAGAAGTATGAATTACAGCAAATGGTTGCATTTCACCCTCTTAATCAATAAGGAAAAGGTGCCTATTTATAGAGACACTGAAAGTTTGACTCCTTAAAGAAGTTTAATGAAAGCTGATGAAGTGCAGCAGAAAGGTGTAGGGGGTGGTCAGTTCAGAACAGTCTGTGAGGGCCTTTATTTTGTGGCATGGAACCCATGATGAAAAAATCAGAAATTACTGGTCAGCATTTAACCAATTTCTGACACAGAGAAAGGTCTCATGCAGGAGTTCTGATTTCAGGGTCACCCAGCCCTGATTTCCCGAGGGAAAACCCCAAAGCACCCTGGTTTGTGTCCACCATTCTCAAACAGGAGGGCCTGCTGAAAAGCATAACAGCCTCCAAATCCACAGGTATTGCCTCTCCTCTGCTGACCAATCAGAAGCCCTAAACAGCCAAAGTCAAGCATAAAGAAGAAATAAAGACGCTGCCATTTCCCTCCAGAGGCTGCATCCAAAGCAGAGATGGTGATTGAATGCATCTTTCCAGAGGTCTACACCTGAACTATTGAGATATCTTCCCTCAGTTTTTCCTTTAAAACAAATTCAGGAAAAAGCCCACCCCATCTCAAATTGCCAGGATGCCACTGCAGTAAGATTGCTTGACACAGAAATGCAACACCCAACAGAAGGCTGCCTTCAAAGACCTGAATATCTTCATGTGATATAAAGATTTCTTTTCATTCAGCTGAGAAGACTCCAACATGAGGAGAGCTAGTGATGCATAAGCTCTGCCAGAAAATAAGCACTAAACAGTCCTTTGCTGCTGCTGTTTTACAAAAATAACACCTACCAGCAACACGGGAGATCTGCCATCACTTGAAGTCCAAATTCTTTCCCGAAGTGCTATTTCTGAGGTGTTTTCTCAAGTGGTGGTGTCTGTACCATTGGTGGGAAGTGATGCAGCACAGAAGAGGGAGAGAGTCACTGAAAGCTGTGCCAGCTGCTGACCATGGCATCCTCAGTATCACAGACTCATCAGCTCTGTGTCGCCAACGGCAGAGAACAAAGCAGGTTTGTGAGTAGCTCTGGAGGGCTGGAGGCACTCAGAAACACACCTCGAACTCTGCCTTCCTCAGACAACATTAAATTAGTCTCTCTGGCACCTCTATCATGTGCCCACAGATCACCCTGTAGTATCAGCACAAGTGTTTCCCAGCAGCAGTAAATCCATCAGTTCTGCCCATGTCACGGCTGAGCTCCAGCCACTCCAGCTTGCTACGGCTGCTGGGTTTGACACTTTCTCAGTGCTCTTTTTCACCACTCTTTCTGGGATTTGAAGATGTTTCCCATTACTCTGAATGTCTGCCTTTCTAAATGGCAATAACACACAGATACAGGGACAGTTTCATAACACTGCTGTTGTTTGCAGTTGCTGTTCCCAATTTAGGACACCCAAAGCCTCATTCTCACAAAGTACTCCATGTGCATGGCTCTACACTGCACTGAGTGTAATGCAGAGCTTTATCTCCCTTGCTATACCTGGCACTTCACACAGATGCCACTGACTTTCAGTGTCTAACATTCCTGCTTTCAGCAGGTAACAGCTTGTGCTGCACTAGTGGTGCTTCACCAAAATACAACCAGGCCAGAAACTCATCCTGTAACCCTCCTCAGCAGATCATTTACAGGACTGGCATTGGTCCTCTCCACTCCACTGAATTACAGATAATTGAAATTAGTGGCAATATGCACTCACTGCAAACTGCTTAACTTTATGCCACGAAATTCTGGATCCCTGTCAGAGCTAATATGACTATTGGAAGTAGATGTGACAGGACTCATCTGAGACTTTGCTGATCTTCTAGTAGGACAGGGTTATGAATCTGCAGCACATTCAGCTTAGTGTGTCACTTTTTGTGATGTATCACTTTGAACATCCCTTTTCTTTCTCAGTCTCCTTTCCTATTGAGTTCTGGATTTCTGTGTGCTTTATGTATTTCATTTTAGTCTTATTAACTCCCTTTGCTTGTCCAATGCCAATTTTCACAGTTTGATGTTTTTCAGGTTGTTCTGGCCCCATGCCTTAGTGAGGATACAGTGAGGATCTCAAAAACCTAATCCTTCTGCTAAAACAGTTAAGTCCCAGATCAGTACCAAATCTGCCACAAACTCCAGGTCTCCAATTTCTGTACTTCATTTTTGCCCTCCTGAGTTACAGGGAAAAGATAAACAAACAAAAACCCAAAATCAACCAAACAAACAAAAAAACCCCAACTAGTAAAAACATGAAATGCTTGAGAAAAAGCTGTTATCAAAATCAGGTCACCTTCTGCCACATTCCTGTTTGTTGGCACTTGTACCTTGCAGATACAGAGTGAAATGGAGAGGACTTTTATCCCCCAAATAACCTGCACAAAAATGTTTAGCTCTAGCAGGACTTTTGGTTGTTTTGGTTTTTTGCTTAGTATGATTTCTTGTTCCCTGGGTGGTTTCTTTTCCACTCCTGAACCCACAGGTTGTTCAGAGCCACTCAGAGCAGAGGTGTTTGAGGGCCATTCTATTTGAACTGTTTCATCTCAAAGATCAGATCCCTGTGGCTCTGACCCTTCTGTGTATCAACATATGCTATAGAGGGCAGCAGTCTAGATGAAAAAATGGATGGAAAAAACTTGAACAGTAAACACAGATGAATATTAGGAGGGGGAATGGAAAAATACAAGTGTTTAACAACAGAATTGTAACTTCCTAATGAAACAATAGCAGAACAAAGAGCTTCTCTCCCACCACATGGAGAGACAAATGGAGAGGGAGAGCCTTGGGGTGCCAGAGATAAGAAAATCACATCTGTTGGACTCTCCTGATGGTGCTGGCCATCAGCCCTTAACAATCCCAAGAAGAGCTGTGTACATGTCACTAAACCAGTGTCCAAGCTTTACCAGCTGGAACACTGAGCACCAAAGTTCAAAATGAGCCAATTTTTTTTCCCAGAACATCAACACTAAATTGTTCATGTCCAGTCATCAAAAGGATTTCAGCCCGAACAGATGGAGTTTAAAGATTTACCAAATGGTCAATATAACACAGTAGGGTTGCTGGAGTTTCTGCTCCTGGACACAAAGCCCTGGTGGTAGCCATGCCCATGCATGAATTTGCCATGAAGGCTGGGGGGTTTTGCCCCCTCCTTCAGGCTCACCATTTGCTGTGAAGCAAAGGGGAAGGGTGGGAAAGGGGAGCTGCAGGGTACAAGTCAAAGGGGGCACAGTGAATGACATGTCTGCAGTGCCCCTATCACACTGCCTGAAAGGAGAGCATCCCAAAGACAGAGGGCTCAGGGGCACACAAAGCTGACAAACCTGCCAGCCTGGCAGTGCTCATGGCAATGGAAGGGACACTGTGGGTAGAGGGAAGGTTAAAAAACATCAGACCAAGGGATGAGTTGGAAGGGATGCAGAGAGGGAAAGTAGAGATGTAAAGGCAAGCCAGGACCCCAGATGATGTTGCATTTATAGCAGCCAGACAGCACCACTCCCACCCCTTTAGCAGCTGGAGCATCGGTCAACTGAACTCTAATGGAGTCAATTTGCTGCTGGAAATAATGACTAAATTACTCCCATTTGACCACTGAAGAGGCTGAAGTCTAAGTAGATGAACATCGGGAGGTAACTGTTAGCTTCACCGAAACTGCAGGAAAAACAAAAACCCTCCAACAACGTTTTTTAAAGTTAGAGAGCCAAGGCATTACTTTATTATCTGGCCAGGATGTTGTTCTGGTCAGGATGTACTACAGAAATCATCTCATCCACATATAGCCCGGGTGTGCAGAGAGAATCATTCCATGACACATGACTTTTTCTGATCTTTTATACAGTCAAAACTCATAGAAACAAATTGGGTCAGTGTTCATTGGTCCCAAATTGAATAGTTCTTAGTATTTGGTCTCCTACTAGATCTGGATTTCTTTGCTTCTGATGTTAGTTAGATCTTCATTCCTTGATTTTCTTATCAGTCATTTCCAGAGGAGATGTCTCCAACTCTGCCAGCTGAGTCTGGGGTAGATGTTCATAGATGGCCACTGATGGCCCTTTACCTTTTGGGCTACTCCCAGTCTGTTGATATATTGAGTTCATCAGACCCCACCTGGTGGAACAAGGCCCTGGAAAAAAACTTTAAATTCTTTTTCCCTGGACAAAGGCAAACAAAACCCCTTGACTAAAGTTATACAAAAAATTTTAAACTGCTATGTTTTCCAACATTAGGAGCAGGCTGATGTGTTGTGAGGGTTTCTTTGCCTGCAAAGGGAATCCCCAGCACCCTTCAGCAACACCAAACTTCTCTTACTGCAGAGCCCTTCTTTCAAGCTTAAGTTTCTATCTCAGTTCCTGCCAAGCCCCAAGGAAAGACAGCTGGGCCAAAATGCCAGCTTATAAATGAAAGGGTTTATTTGAGGAATAAACAAGGGACAAGCCTTGCAGCAGCAGCACTTCCAACCCTGCCCTGGCCCACCCCCTGTTGACAGTGGGGGGAGAGGATCAGTCACTAAAGAGAAGTGGAAAAGGGCTGTTTATTTACCATTTCTGCACAGGCAATGGCAGTCACAATCTTTGCTCTCACCCCTGGTAGCTGAAGCTGCTGAGGCTACAGCAGCTCCTGGGGAGTTTCTAGACCAGTGGCACAACACCCTTTGAGAACTCGTGTGTCAGAAGATGTGTTTAATACAGCACTGCTGCAAGGTCTGAACAGCATGGGAGAACCAATTTGCTTCATGAGAGACCCCTACAAAATCCTGGTCCAGATGGATTCAGTTCAGCCATTTCACCTGGCTGCCTCTGCCCACTGCAGGGTGAAGGCAGGAGCCCAAAATGGAAACTAATGAAAAGTGCAGATGAATTCCCAAGTGTTCTAAAATAAGCAGAAGTTTTGCCAAGAGGCAGATCCAGAAAACCACTTAGGCACCAAAGCTCTCAGTATTTCCCTTCCAGGCTCTGACAGCAGGTGGGAGACATCTCCTGGCTAAGCCCCTCAGCACTCCCCAGGGGCTGACCTGCCTCAGGCCCCACAGCCTGCTCTCACCAAATGCTGAATTGCAACAGAGGCCAGGCTCTTCTTATTTAGATGCTGCAATGCCTGGCTTTTAGAAGCTCTTTCTTTTATATTTTTAGGGGTATTCTTTGAAGCTTTTCCCAAGAGCCATCAAGGTGTTTATTTCCTCATCCTATATAGACAATTATTCTGTTATTGTTCCCAGGATAAAACCAAGAGTGAGGCCCTGGCTATACAAGCCTTATGTGACAAGCCCTGGGAGACCTGTCAAAAGAGAAATGAGACTGAAAGAGATGGTTGCCCACCCCACACACCCCTCCCCACCTCACTTCAGTACCAGTTGATGATTCATATGCTGCCTGTCACTCAATGGGAAAGATATTGCAACACTCCATCAGCATCACCCAGCCCTGATCCACACAGACATCCCTCAGAGAGGCAAGCTTCAGAGTTAAAAGCAGCAGCACTCACAAGGGAGGGAGCCAAGATATTCCAGTGAGCCTGCATCACCTGAAGATGTCTGAATGTACTCCTGTGGTTATACAGCAGTTCAATAACAGACCCCAGCCTGTGAATCCACCTGTCTCCCTTGTTCCTGTCACCTCTTCCACTCCATCTTCCCCATGCAGCTGCCTGAGTGAAGGATCCCTGCAACCCCCGTGTCAGTGACCAACTTTGGTACTTTGTCATTCCAAGAGTGAATGTTCCTTATATTTCTTACAGGAGCTCAGTAGCCCTAGGCCTCCCTAGTGATTTGGCAGGTTTGAACTATTTTTAAAGGAGTCAGAAAAGAGTTCCAGCAATTCCCCACTCCTGAAGATGATGAGGAGCAAATCCTCACACCTTGCAATAGTCAGGGCTGTGCACACAGAAATGGCCCTGGTACAGATTGCACTCACTGGGTGCCTCTCAGCTGCTTGGACCTGCTCCTTCAAATTAACAAAGCTTGGCCTTGAGGAGGAAAGGGGCTCTCTCAGCCTACTACACACTCTTGATGCAGTTGCATTTTCAAAGCACACTTCAGCTGGCAGCTGAAATGCTCCCTCCCTGCTCCAGGCCTCCCAGTCACCCACCACGAGCCAGGAGCAGAGCAAACGCAGGAGACAGTGACAGTGACAGTGACCTCACCCACAGTGCTGCCCTGCCATTGCAGCAGAGATGCCCCCAGCACTGGGGCTGCAGCTGGTTCAGTCATCTCTGGCTCAGAGGTTCAGCCCCAGGACCAAGGGCCACCATGGCTCAGAGGGGGCTTCTCAGCCCCCAGCATTCAGATCTGCCATAGTCATCTTTTGGCACAGGCCTGATGTGTGAGTCATGCTTTTAAACAGATTAGGGATACAGATAAGGTGCTCTGCACATTATTCATGGCAGAGCTGCAGGTAGTGGATGAGCAGAGCTGGTTTTGGTCATCTTCCTAACTGGAATGATCTTTCCCTGCTCATGGCCCAGCCTCCTGCCCTGCATTAGTATGCACGTCCCAGGGTGAGTCACCAAGTGTAACACATCACAATGCAACCAAAGCTTTAATAAACAGGGCTCTGGATTTTTAACTTTGTCTCTATTTCCATAATAAAAGCTTTCTGTTATTATCTGTGCACTTACTTGTCAAGTCAGAATATTCACAGGGATATTTTTAATTCCCAATCACTCAATAACTTATAAGGAATGCAGAGCAGACACGAAAGCCAGGACACCTGGGGTCCTGTGTCTTGGAGCACAAGCACAGCAATGTAACTCCAAATGAATGTACTGCATATCTGCCCAGGAAGATTTTCCAGCCTGCTTCAGACTTATCCTTGCTGAGATTAAACCCTCCCAGCACTGGGTAGCTCTGCACTTGCACTGCACAAGGGTCAGTGGTACTTGGCACCTCACTTGCCAGCCAGGGTAACTGGCATTCCCCAAGTTCATCTGTCAGATCAGACCCAAAGAAGGAGGAACAGCATCTTCTCAAAGAGGAAAAAAAAAATCCAGCTGAGCTTTGTAGAAAAGGTACCTTGAAGGCATCTGCTTGTGTTCTCCAAGGGCTGTGCCACCTTTCTCACTGAGCAACAACCACGGCATCCCAGACTTCACCCCCTGCTGCTGATCTGTGCTGTGACACTGCTTCTAGCTCAACTCCAGGGTAACAGCCCCTAAAGCAGGAACTTTCTGTAGTCTCCTCACGTCTCCAGCTGTTCATTCAGTGTGGCCTGGCTCACCTTGGCATGGAGACAGACAAAAATCAATACTTGACCTATCTTTATATGTCTCTGACATATTTCTCTTCAAGACTCCTATCATATTTGTTTACCTCCAATGAACTAATGTTTTCCAGATTTTCTAATCAATATTAGCCAGGGCTTGAAAAAGGTGCTGAGCAAGATTATTCAAAAATTATCCAGATGAATCAATGAAGACAGCTAGACTACAAAGTTATTACTGTCATTGTATTGGAGAGACAGTGGGGGATGCTGGGCCAGGCTGGTGTTTTGGGAGTTTCTTGTGTGACTGTGCAACAAAAGTCCTCAGGGCTGGGCTTTGGTGATACCTCTATAAATTCCTAATACTCACAGTCATGGAAAAGATAAGATAGGCAGTGGAGATAGAAGAAAAGATTCACATTTAGAGCTGACTTGAAAATTGGTTTTACGAAGTGCTGTAAGAATGAAGGGGTGAAGGAACTGAAGGGGCTGATGCTGGGATCTGTTCTAGAAACCCAGAGAGAGGAGAAATGAGGAAGAGAAGAAATGAGGACAGGAGGACATGGACAATTCAGGGTGAAATCCAGTCTAGAGAGGGTCAGAGGGCCCCAAATGGAGGCAGGTCCCAAGTGGCATCTCCACCTGGTCCCTCAAATTAGACAATTAGATTAATTGCTTCCTGACAACAAACTGTTACAGGAGGCTGCAGCTGTGCCCCTGGAACCTTGGCAGCGTGGTCCTGCCCTTGTTTTAGCCTTAGGAGAGGTGCAGGGTGCCCTTCAGGGAACAGTGTGGTGGCACAAGAGCAGTGGGGTCCTGACAATGCCACCACGCTGAAAAGTTCCAGGGCTCCTGCAGGTCCCACAGGTGCTGCAGGGCAGAGGGCAGAGGGTTTCTGCACTGCCAGAGGGTGCAATTCCAGGAGTTCACTCAGAGGGAGCAGGGGCACATTCAAACCATTTCAATACCTTTGAGAAATAAGGGCTTTTGCATTGTTTTCAAGGAGAGTTCTTTCCACATGGTGAAAGCGAACACCCCAAGGACAGAAGGAGCTGAAGACTGGCAAAGGCCTGCTCTAACCCACAAAGCTGAGATGCAGGGATCCACAGATAAGGCTCAGAGTGTGCTGTGACATCCTGGCACAATGTGGAGTCTGTGCTGCTGCCGAGCAGGCTGCCACAATTTCTGTGCCAGCTTTGTCCCTGTCCCCTTCTAGCCTCTGCCCCCAGCCCTACTCTTTCTGCCATAATCCCACATATGAGCCCAACTTTGAAACTCTGCCTTTGCACTGAGTGTTTTTTCCCCTCTGCAGTCAAAATTGCTACAGCTTAACCTCAAGAGGATGAATCTCCCAAGGAAGCAGAGAGGCACTGCTCTGCACAGGGCCTGCTAAAACCCAGCCTGACTCACCCCACACTGCTCTGCTCAGGGCCTGCTAAAACCCAGCCTGACTCACCCCACACTGCTCTGCTCAGGGCCTGCTAAAACCCAGCCTGACTCACCCCGCACTGCTCTGCACAGGGCCTGCTAAAACCCAGCCTGACTCACCCCACACTGCTCTGCACTGTCATTGTGCCTCTCTGAGTGACTCTCGGAGCGTCCTGGCTGGCTGTGGCACAGTGACAGCAGGGGACGCTCTCCTGATCTCCAGGGAAGTCAAGAGCGCGGCTGAGGCTCTCGCCTTAGCGGGTGAGGCAAAGGCATGACAGTGGAAGAAGGAATGGACTTCAGATAGAGGTGTTAATCTGAGTTTATTGGGGGGTAGTAATCCGGAGCCCAGTGGAACCTCTGTCTGAAGACCCTGAACCTGCTCGTGAAGCATCTTATAAAGGGAGGAGGGAACAACGATAGGGAGCCAATAGGGAATCATGGGGGGGGGATGGAAATTGGAAGATGGACTTCTGGGGAGACCAATGGGGGTAATCTGTGGGGGGAACCCCGGT
>WBNO01005326.1:233120-388833 GCA_013400575.1 Peucedramus taeniatus | reverse complement strand
CAGGGCCTGCTAAAAACCAGCCTGACTCACCCCACACTGCTCTGTACAGGGCCTGCTAAAACCCAGCCTGACTCACCCCACAGCATCCCTGACACTGCACAGGAGCACACATCCCTCACATGTCTCACCCTAGGTATCATAAGCCATTTCCTGCTGTCTCCTTCCATCAAGCAGAGGCAAGTTCTGTCCCTGTGACTCATTAAGGACTTTGTTGAATAATGTTTGGGATTGGTTTTCTGCCTGGACTTAAAAATTGCCAGAGGTAGGACCCCTGATGTTCTGACCCAAAGCTTTCTCTGACTGCGCTGGATGTCTTCTTCCTTCTCCCTTGCAAAAGGTGAGCAGCAAGGATATCACACCGTTTGGATGATGAAGGCCCCTGGCAACAGCATATAATCCTTTCAGGCATCCTAAATCTGGGGAGCTAAAACTACATGAGGAAATGAGCATGAGTTTTATGAGTTTCAGGCTCAGGCCTCTCTCTCCAGCAAATCCTGTTTCAAGTTCTGATAAATCCAGGCTTAGGGAAGCGATTTAGGAATGAGCTGCCCCTCATGGGCACATGCAGGGAGAGGCTGGGTAGATCAGGAGGTGAGTTCAGAGACAAGGTAACTATAGGGACTGCCTGTAGGGAACAGCCCCTGGAGCAAGGGTTCCCGGAACAATACTGGGATTTACATTCGAAGAGAAATAGCTGATTGCCTCTGAGGGCCTTTTTGACATTCATGGGGTGCTGGCAATCAAGAGATCAGGATGTGAGAGCAAACAATAGTTGGACAGTGCAGATAAAACCTCTGGGAGTAGGGTTAGTTGTGGAAAATGCTGTTGCTTCTTAGGAAAGAAAGGGAGTGGAGGACTTGGCTTCTCCTTTGGCAAGACATCTATAAAAGGATGAAAATAGACCGTGACTATTCCCCCTGCCTTGGTCAAAGTCGTGCCCTGGCCAGGCTGACCCACAAGAAATAGCAATATCTGTATTTCCTTCTGCTGTACCAATGGGAAAGTCCTTCACCTTTTTTGGATGCGGCTTGGGCATCTGCACAAGGCACTGTGACACACTGACAAGACATTGCTAAAGAGTCTTTTTGTGTCCCTACTAATTACCTATATTTTTAATTGCAGAAGGGAAGTTTTGAAAGCCACACAAAGAGTAAAATCTAAAAGCAGATTAGTGAGGTGAAATAGAAATGCCCTGAAAGTATAGATTCAAGTAGCAATAAAAAGACTTTTTGTCATTGCTTAGAGGCATACACTAAAAGTATATTTTCAGTGCCTGGCTGCCACAAATAACTGTACTACAATTAGATGTGTGTATTATAAAATTGTGTGGGCGTGGTAATTATCACCCTTTGCAGCAGAATATATTTATACAGATCCTAAATTACAGCAGAAAGAAACATCATTTGCGAAGGTTTAAAAAAAAAAACATCTTGGGGGGAGGATTAAACTTTCCATTTTATTTTTGGGAGGTATTCTATGAAAAAGTAGAATGCATCACATGTTGTGTTGGGCTAGGAATGGGTAACTATGCAGTCAGAGGGAGAGGCAGCCTGTGTAGGTCTCTGCTCATCACAGGAGTGTGTAACTGTGTCTGTGTATGTGCACACACTCCAGAAGGACCATTACAGAGCTGCTCTGGTGCTGCTCTCTGCCTGAAATTCTCCTTGCAGCAAACTGAGTGTGGTGTAGCAATCCAGATCTCACTTTGGGTGCACAGCAGCTCATGTCTGCATACCTAGGATGAGAATCAGGCCTTGTGTGTGCAGCATCATCTCACCTTTTGGTAGGACTGCACCTGCAAATGCTTCTTCAGCGCATAGAAAAGTCATGGGTACAGCTGTGGAGAGCAGCTGGATCCTATGCCCACAGGATATTTTCTCCAAGGATCTTCCTTTTTCAGTTCTGACTTTTCAATTCTAACCTTGCATTTGGAATGCAAAACATCCTTGATCCTATAATCTACTCACAATCTAGCCTGAGATTGTTTTCTTATGCTGTAGTTCCTACAGCAGACACAGATGAATCCATCACAGCTTCCACCTTTGCCTCTACTGTGATTTTATGGGAGATTCTTTTTATCCCAAAAGTGTTTCTATTACATGTGGATCCATCACATTTATCTCTTATGTAAGACTGCTTAAGCACTTTCTTCCAACCTCTTAGCATCTGCCTAAAGCCACTACAGCTCATTGCAATGAGATGGAGCTTGACTGGGAGCTTTTTATTATTTGGAATCCAATATTCCCAGCTTGCATATTCTATTTGCAGAAGCCTTGTGAAGCTTTATAAAAATTCTGTCACATATATTCTGTTTTGATGGGACTATTTTCATTGTGTTTCCAACTCTATTATTTAAAAATTGTCTAGCTCGGTCTCCCAAATACCATTTTCAGGCAATTTCTTCTCCTAATTTGATGAGTATCTCCCCTGTGTCTCTCTCACTTTTTACATAGCTCTGTTCAAATTTTCTAAGAGGTCAACTCAGAGGGCAGAACATGTTCTTTATAACTGGTGTATTCTGGGTTTTCTTGGCTGTTTAAACAAAATCAATATATTATCCTTCAGTGGTGTTGTATTGACTCTCCATCTGTTGAAGGCTGTGGTCTTATTTGGCCACAGTATTGTTTGTGTGAGCTGGGGGCCAGAGGTCAGCAAGGTCATGACTTCACCACAATAGCAGGGTCTTGGTGTGCCTCATTTCCTCCCTCACCCATCAGCTTCTCAAAGGCCTGGCAGGCCGGGCTGATGAAACAGAGTTGGGCTGATGAAACAGAGTTGTCTGCAAATTCAGGATGTAGCAAGACGGATCATTGACTGCTCTTTGACTGTGCTGATACCACACAGCAGGATGATGGAAGTTTTTTAGGGCATCCTTGAACTAATCCCCAAAGTTCCTACCGTCTGCTGCTACAAGAGTTCCCTCAAGGAGTGTTTTTATAGGATACCCACATAGCTCTGTTGTAAAAGGATCAAGAGCAGTGCACATCTGTGACAGCCCCACCAGCAGCAGAAGCCAGTGCTGCACCAGTGCCTCTCTCAGAGGCTGCAAGGAGGTTTACACAGCGTGCAGGGGTGCTGGTGCTTTCAGCCTTCCTCAGGCTACAGACCCTTGGGACAGACCTGGCTGAGGAGGTTTCGGGTGAGGTGTGTGGGCTGCACATCTAGAACATTAAATTAGTGTTTCCAGACACATTTCTGACCAGAAATGTGTCAAGGTAGCTTTTCCAGCTTGCATAGGAAAGATTTTCCTACCTACCCTTAGTGAGCACCTGGTTTCTTACAGTGACACTGATCAGGCTGGCAGGAGCCAGATCAACACTGTCCACACAGCTCTGGTCAGATCCAGCAAGTCTATGGACTTTTTTTTTTAAAAAGATATGTATTGGAAGAAGCAGTAGTGCTGTGAAAAGAGTGTGAATGCTGAAGACACAAGGAAAGAAAGGAAACCAAACAATATCATCAGCCTGTTCAGTTTGCACAAGGACAGCTATAGCAATAAAGTCTGGGCCTACAAACTGATGCTGCAGTGAAGCATCACTTCCAAATCTATCAGAAAAGTTGCACTGTTGATCAGACTTGAGGGTTTTAGAATGAATAAACAGACAAATATCCAAACATGAAAACACCAGGGACTCCTGAGACCAGTGGAGAGGCCCAGCAGCAGAGTCAAGTTTCTGAGTTTGCTCACCAGCCATGGCATATCCTTTTATATCAGTGTACAGAGAACCAGCAGACTAGCAGAAACAGATAAACAGAATTTCAAGTGGAAACTGTTAATGGCACTACCACTCATTAGAATTTTACAGTGAATGACAATTTTCCCCTAAAAACTTTTTTTTTACAGTATTTCTAGCAAAAAAAATATCTGTAAATTCTGATAGGAACTCTAGTTCCTTTTTTTTCCCTGTTCATTTGTCTACAGTGCCAGATCCTCAAATGTGTTGTATTTCCTATAGAGCATCAAAGCTCTGGGACAGGATATGTGAGAAGATTCAAGTGTTGAAAAGGAGGGTGCACGTCTGAGAAGCACAGAAGGATAGAGATTCAAGAAACACCTAAAACTCAAGCAAAGAACCACTGCCCTACTTTGGTCCCTTGACTGAACAGTTTAATAAAACCCACAATTTTCTACAAAAGTGTCTACCAAAAACCACATCCCACAGGCTGCTCTTTCCTAGACACCTTCAGCCTTGCCAATTTGCAGCCTTCTCCATACAGTCCCAAAAGGATCATTGTTGGTCTTTCAAGGATCTAAGGTCAGAAGTTCATCCAGTCTGCCCCACTGACTACTCCAAAACAAAGAGCCATGCCTGGCCAGGGTTAGCCAACAACTGGTTTTGGAGCTGCTTCTTCCTGACATGAACCATGAGCATCAGAGCATCCATGCCAGCCACAGAAAGGGGCCACAGGTGGGGCAGCACAGCACACAGCACTCTGCTTCTAGAGTCATTTGGGAACCATGGAATCATTAAGGATGGAAAACACCTTCAATATCACCCAGTCCAACTGTTCTGAAGCTGGGAGCCTCCCTACAGAGCAGGGGAGACTATTGCTGTGCTCTCCATGCCAGAGCCTCCTGGGGCATGAGCCCCCAGTCCCCTGCTCCACATCCAGCCTGGTGGCAGTGCAGCTGGGTCCCTGCCTCTAGGTTTCCTGAGTTATTGCAGGGCCAATGAAGATATTTTCCTTTGTGATATGATACCTATTTATAAGATATTCTTCTGGAATACATTTACTTTTTTTAGTGAAGATGTTTTCCTTTGTGATGTAACACAGATTTATAAAATATTCTTCTGGAATATATTTAACCTTTTCACCCAGGGAAAAAAAAATGCTAACAGTATTTGTAATATGCTGTACAAACAAATACAGAAAAAAAAAAACCCTCAACAACAAAATGCAAACAAAATTTGAAAATGTGTAGAAGTTTCATGTCAGAAGTTTTCCCTCTTTTGCTTGAACTTGAGGTTTGATGAAAGACAGAAATTAACAACCACTTCTGAAGAGCAGAGCATTCAGCCAAAACCCTTGAGATTTTTCATTGAAGATTTCAGCACTCTTGTTTTGGGGGTTCATTGTTTCTATGTTGATGAAAAATCTGTGCAAGAATGCTTTCCCCAGTGGGTTTTGAAAATTAAAATTAGAAGTTCCTGCTTCTTTTATTGCCTTTTTTTTTTCTCCTAGGAGTCCTTCTCACCCAGGTTTACTATTTTTATATTGAGTCCCAGCTGCTAACTAAGCCTTGGCTTAGTGCTTTTACTGCAATGATGAGGCATTTCCATTTCTGATTTCTAGCGTATGTTGCACTTAATATAACACTGCCCTTGTGCACCAGTTACCCTGGAATAATGGCTGTGCCAGCAATAGAACAGGGGTATAGTCCCTTGAGAACAACCAGGGCATGAAACCTGTGCCAATATGCAGATGCCACACAGTTAATAGAACAATGATAGATCCTTGAACTATACAGAGAGGTATTTTTGTAATGTATACAGAAATATGTTTGATACTGCAATGAAAGCTTCTTTTTTTAGGTTTCTCTAAAATGAACTTAGAAAAAAAGATCTGCAAAAGAGCCAAGAGATAATGACAAAAATCTGAACAATTAATTCTGGGGATGAGGCATCCACAGCCTGAGCTGATTATTTTTTGTTTCTTAGGTCTGTAGCCTGGACTAAATGATTGCAAAGAGCAAGATCTTGTGCAGGATTTATGGGACTTTATCCTTTTCAAAGAGGAAGAGACACTATACTGCAAGATCTGCCTTTTGCAAGGTTTTTTACAGCTTCTGCTTTGGGAAACCAGAGCAGAACATCTGAAAAGAGAAAATAAGCAATGGATTTGAAATCACTATTAGACACAATTAGCAAAGATTATTTGCTGATGGCTGGCACTTTGCATGATGCTGTGAGCCGTTCCACAGGAGGTTTTCTAATGGCTGTGTTATGCAAGATGCTGAGCTTCCTTCACTTCTGGAGATAACAGGTGAGACCACACCAGTCTCACCAGTGACCTGGCTGAGCTCTGCATCAGTCAGGCCTCATGACTCAGATCCATTTTTGCTTTATTCTAGGAAAGATTTAACTGAGCAAACATCTTCAGGGCCACAAGGTGAAGTTTCCAGCTGCAGCTGAAGCAGAGTATCCCTTTGCCCTGGGACACCCCAGGCAGCCTTTGGGAAGGAGCAAACTGGAATTTCTGGGTGATTTAGCTAAATCTGCACACCAGACCTAGCAAAGCAAAACCCACCTTAAACCCCAGCTTTTGGCTTATGTAGAAGCTTTTGAGACCAGTGCTTATCTCCCTTCCACACAGAGCAGCAGAGACAAGCACACAGGGCTAGGAGCACTTGCAGAAGGAGCAGCTTTCCCTGCTGCAGGAGTAATTGTTTCTGCTTCCAACTAAGTCAGAAGTCAAAAAGAAATTCTATCCAGGAGATAAACAGTGCATTACATAAGACTTCATAAAAAGTAAATTGTCATCAGATTCATCGCAGTTAGAAAAAGGCTCTTCTGTCTGTTGGCATTAAATAAGTACTAGGTTTTAAGAGGCTAGTGAGAATGAATGAAACAGTATATTTGGAGTTCCATGTCCTAAGGCTTTCTGTGCAGGGTCCTGTCAAGCTTTTGGCGCAGAAATGTTTCAAAATATTTTTTTTTAAGTCATAAAATTGTATAAGATATAACTCAGAAGCATCAGGTCTTGATCAAATTTGCTTGTATGTGTAGTACTAAAACAAAACAATAAAATCAGATTTAATATTCCACAGCGAGTTCTGATCACTGGATGTTTGTTTTCCTCTCCAGGCTGGAGAAAAAGCTAAAATATCAAAGTTCTTTTCAGAATTTAAGTTCAAAGATTATTTAAACTATGAAAGATCTTATTTTAACATTGCTAGAAACAGCTTGCTTCAAGGCTGCTTGGCACAAGTGCTTCAGCTTATGGTCCTTGATGCCTACTACAAGTGGATGTTTGTGAGTTCATTGCTCTTATCCTTTTTGTGATTGAGCTTCATACCAAGCATATATCTCCTATAATGTCTCCATAGGAACAAAACCCAGTCAAAGCAGAGAGACCAGTAAAGGAGCCAAGTCTGTGCTGTGGGCAGTGATTTTAGGACACAGACAGACCCAATCTAATAATGTTCAAAACAAGAAGCTTCAGTTCAGTTCAACAAACTAAATATTTTTATTTGGATTAAAAAAAAAATACAATTTTAGGGATTTTTTTTCCCCTCATGGATTTTTTTTTTTTTTTTGAGAAACTGTGTGTCCAACCAAAACCAAAATGCACAAGATTTTACCATTTGTTATGGACAGGAATATTGCATTTAATCTAAGGATCGCTTAAAACCCACAACTGTACAAACTGATAATCTCAATTCTTTGTCCTCTAAACTGATACTTTCCAGTAAATCACACAAAAGTCTCAACAGGCAGGAAAGACAATGACTCTTGATTGGAAAGAGAAGGAAGCCAGCCAGTAAACTCAGATCCCAATTAGCCCCAGCTTTAAGCCAAGCAAACTCCCCAATTTAATGGTTCACAGGGGAACACATCTATACAGTAAAAGCTACCAACCAAATAAATTCCATTGCCTTCCCCCAGACTCTCCTACTCCCACAGGTCCTTCAGACAAAAGTCTATTTCCCTCCTTAGTTGTTAAAAATATTTTTAGTGCTTTTCAAATACGGAAGGCAGAAAAGGAAATAAAAAAACAATAGAATTTGACACAAAAGCACCCTTCTCATTAGGACTTTTTAAATAGCATTAGAGCTCATTGAATTTCATACACTATTAACTATTCTTACTCAATCCAAGGCAAACCAGTCAAATCCAAATCTATCCGATTTTACAAGCAAAGGAATATTTCCAAGTTCTAATATTTCTCCTGCATTCAGTGTCAGAATGGGGTATGGAGTCTCTTCCAAGCTCCAGACTTTGTCTTTTAAAAATCTTTTTAAATCTACTACCTCATGTTGTTAAAAAAAAAAAAAAAAATCCCCACACAGCAACACCAAACCGGAGTTTAAAAGGAAGTTAAATCTTGAAAGCAACATCTATGCAGGATTCTCAGATAAACAATGTTTTGGGAGTGAAGCTGGCTTTAGCACAGCAATCAGCCAGGATTTGAGATTAAAAACTAGCTAAGACCCTACCAGACAAAGCCTTTGCACAGATAAAGCTGACTGTGACAATAATAAAGCCCTCAAAGACACAAAGGCATGTCTGAATCCTTGGCCAGTCAACACCAAGCTGCCTCTTCAACTGGGAAAAAGCAGCCAGGGAGCCTGGTGCCACTGAAATCAGTGAGACCAGGCATGGGCTTGGAGCCCAGCAGGAGATGCTGGTCCCTCCAGTGCTGCTGGGTTGTGTCCTTCCTGCACAAGCTCTGAAGGCTCACACAGATAACTGCAGGGATCTGCAGTCTCAGCCACCTCCACTCAGCCTTGCTAGAAGTGCCAGCCACTTGCAAAACCTTGGTAGAAGCTGCATGAGGTGCTGTGGCTGCAGGAACAGCTGCCAGGGATATGTGTGTGTGTGTGTGTTTGATACATTTTCATTGAATGGTTGGCAAATAGAAGTGATAAGGAGGGAACAAAGTCTGTAGTTAGAGCTCATTTTGTATGGTATGGGATATCTTGGGGGTTTTATGGGTTTAATATATTCGCTGCTCTTGCTGGATCTCAGCACAGGCCTCCAGATGAGAATATCTACTTGAGATGCAGGTTGCACTACAACTCATTTATAATGAATATAACAACTTGTGAAGTGGATTTAGAAGTCATTGAGTTATAGATTATTTGGGTAAACGGGGCCCAAGCACTGCAGCAAGAAACCCATTTAAATATTAAGGAAAGCTATAAACTGAGAAAAGAAGAGATGACAGGGTAAAATCATGTCAGAACATGCCCTCCAGAGAGGGACCTCGACTGTGTATTGATCTGAAAGAGCTCCAGAAATCATTCTGCAAACCCATAAAGCTCAGCAGTAAATGCAGAAAGGTGAGCTGCAAATGCCAGCAGGGCAATGGGATACACGAGCTGGACCAAGCCCTGCCAGCCTCGTCTCATGAGTAGTTTCTCTCCCCTGGTCTGTAGCACACTCACCAACCCAGTGTTAATCAGTGAGTAGGAGTGGGAAGAGTCACTCCCTTGGACTCAAAAGCCATTTCTGGGAGGATTTTCACCCTCTATATATCAATTCTGTTACTGTTCACAGGCACCTTATTAAAATTATTGATAGCAACTAGTCATCCAAATGTTCCCATATCATAAACAACAAACCGGGTTTTCAGACTTGCCTGGCACTCTGCTTAGTTCAGAAAAGTTTCAATAAAGTTTCAGAGACCCCCTTGAACCCAGCATTGTTCCTCCCTGCTGCATCACACACACAGCACATCCAGGTGAGGTTGTGTGATTCAGCAGTACGGGCTCAGCAAGAGAGGTGAGCACAGTCAATTCAAGGACACGTAGCTCCTGAAAAACAAGAGGTTCCTGTTTGGCATGCAATTTGCAACTCAAGAGCACTGTTACACTTGTTTGTCCTCGTCCCTCCCACCTGCCCTTGTTTAGAGAATGCTCTCACATTTTTTGCCGCATCAGGGAAACCACTGCATCTGGCTGATGGGCCGGGAGCACCCGACACCACTTACACGAGGCTGGCAGCTGCTTTTAGCCTGAAACTGAAGCACGCTCCTTGGATGATGGAGCACTCTACACAACTTTAAAAATGCTGAGGAACAAAATTCAGGGAGAAGTGCAGGAAACTGTGAAGGTGTGAGCTGTTGTTCAGTGAGCACAAAGAGAAACACGGTCCCAGTGAGATGGGGAGAATGAATGAACTCAGTCTCAGCGTTACACCCAGTCTCATCCAATTTATAGCAGGACATTATAATCGGTAATAACAATCTAATGGGAGGGCATAGCTGGCACTTCTGAAACCCTTGGCTCTGAAGGTCACTCATTTTATCATCGAGACAATCTTTTAAAAGCCCCGTTGGCGTGAAGCACTAACGGAAGGCGATCACGGCCTTTAATCTAAAGCCTTTTATCCACAGCAGGCTGCGGTGGCACATCATGCACCTGAAGACTGGGACGCATCACCGAGCACACACGGCGTGGTGCTGGCCCCCGAATCAGAGTGCCCAGACACCCAGGAGGGGCTCCACACCCCATTCCCCTTGCGGGCTGGCTGCCATCCGCGGCGGTGGCCGGCGGAGGCGAATTCCTGCGCGCAGAATTCCATCGGAGCTCCGCCGCTCCGCCAGCCCGGACAGGCTGCGCTGGAGGCGCCCCGCCAAAGGGGGTGGCTTTTATCAGGGCCAGACCTCTCCTACAGCAATTAGTGGCAAAGCCTAATAACAGGATTAATTAGGATATTGCCAGAAGAGACTAATTGTCTACTGCAAAACTGGCTCTTTAACCCGTTTCTTGGCTTGAAAAAGCTTCTCGGTGACCTGTGTGAGAGCTCTGCGAGCCAAATGCAGGCACAGAGCTGGAATGAAGCTGAGAAGGGAAAAGCATGGTAAAGTGCTGTGAAGGGAGAGAGGGAAAAGCTCTCCATTCATAGGGCTTCTTTATAAAGTACATGGGCAATGTCCCACTGAACCTTGCTGATTAAAGACATTCCAACATCAATGGGTGACAGAGTTGCTTCTCTGATAATATTTCATGAGTTCCAGAACTCACCATTTCCTAATGGATATCAGTGAGCAATTTCTTTGTAATCATCACTGAAGAACAACAAAACAGGACCCCTCTTTTTTCCCTCAGATGTTACAGTAATTTCTTTCAGGCCAAAATTAGAATCACGTTAATTACAACTAATGTAATGGCTTGCATTCTGTGTTTTACCTTTACAGCCACCTTAACAGGAGACACATCACTTCCTTATTAAAAACAAAACAAAACTCAACCAAACCAAATTTAAAAAAAAAAAACCAAACAAAACCCACATTGCTTTCTGCAGTACTTTTTGCATGTAAAGATGCAGAACTTGTGTCGCTCTTACACTTCATAAGAATCTAGGGATTGGAAATCACACTGCACTTTAGAAGTATGAACTACTGGATATTCCTTTTCCCCAAGATAATAAGAATGAGGTATTCAGTTAGAGTTACATCCTGAAAATCTGGTCCTTAGTATTTTGCTGTTGCCCTGGGGTTGTGAATTAGAGATGTCCTAAGACAGTAATACAATTCCACAGTACATCTGTCTCAGTCCTGCCTGGGACTGCATGGGAAAAATACACTCCAGTTCCATACATATCTGTGAAGGTTTTCAGAAACATTCCTCATCCTAAATTGTGGCAAGAGGCCAGCACTTCAAATATTTTTGGTTACAGTGAAATCCCCCAGGACCACAATTTGGAAACATCAAAGCTTAACATGCTCCCCAGCATTCTCCAGCTGCTAGTCTGGCACCCAACAGTAAAACCGTAGCTGCTGAGGATTAAAACTGGCACAGTTCCTCTCTCACCTATTCCTTGAGAACAGTTCAAAATCCATTGTTGCTGCGTCTTCAAAGGTCTGTACCTCTGAAAAGCACATCGCAATCCACAAGTGTGAATCGATGTCTTTGAATTTTGGTGACTCTGCCTTGTAGGGTGCTTAATCCCACCTGGGATTCCCAGCTCAGCAGCAGATAAGAAGCCAGACAGGTGATCTGTCAAGAAGCTATCAGGAGTTTCTTAGATGAGTCTAGCCTTGAGAAAGACCTTCAAGAAAAGTCCAGGCCCTTGAGGAAATGCAGTTAGTCACCAACAGCTCACTCCTATCCTTGTCTCGCCCACACCAAGTGACTGCAGTAAATCCACCAGTGGGAATTGCACACTATCCAGTTTCCTGGTATTGTGCCACTGCAAAGAGCTCAGGCCATGCTAATTGCTACTTAATGTTCAGGACAAGGCAGAAAAGGGAAGAAGAAAAGGAGAAAACAAGCAGAGAGTAGAAACTGGTAAGAGCTCGATGTGAGAGGGAAACATCTGGAATAGTCATGAGAACATTCTTCCAAATGGCTGTGAGTTGTCATTCCTTCTTAAGGGACCCATGAAAAAGGAACTGTGTGCAAGAGCAGCACTCACCCTGGCTTCCACCATGCAAAATCACCTTTTAGAACAAATTCTCCTTCAGATGTGGGAGAGAGATCTTGCCACTCTCCCTGCCCAAGCCTGACACTAGGACCTGATTCTCTGGCTCACAGGGAGGCTGCTGAATAAATAGGGAATTCTTGCTCCATCACCTGAGCAGTGAGGCTTCTCAGCAGGCTGAGCAATTGCTCTTAATCTTGACATGCCAAGCCAATTGCCAACCATCTCTCAACAGGAAAGCTTTGTTAACACTGCACATTTGGGATGCTGGATAATCACATGTTCTCTCTCCCTTTTATTCCTTCTTTTGCTTATCCATGTCAATATTTCATTGAGTTAAAGTAGTTTCTCTATTCTCCTTCACCTTTTCCCCCCTGCCACCAGTATGATTTTTTAAAATTACTTACTTGTTTATTCCAGTAAAATTTTCCCCCACTCTGAAGCCAAACAAGAAGAGAAGTTGAATTTAGAAATATTTTTAAATTCCTGAAATAGATGACAGCTGAGAAAAGACTGGTATGTTAAATCATTCAACTTCACAAACACCCTACTCTCATTTAGGCTTGACAGATGTAAATGCCAGCCAGGTACTACCTGCTAGTAATGCTATCTTTATTTAAATTAAGCAAAGACATAATAGAAAATCCTTTTCATGTATGTTAGCCATCTGCAGAAGAGTGGCTCTCTAGCTGCTTTTTCCCCCCAATTTTTCATTTATGTCATGTACAGTGGTGGGAGGACAGGCTTAACACTTTCTTCAGGTTAAATAACTAAGAAAACATCAAATGCTCCTAAATCATGTCACAAGTTCTGTCAGTGTCCTGTCCTGAATAACATATATATTTTTTACACAACCATGAATCAAAAATACTGACTAGGCCTGCAGTAACTGCAGTGATGAGATAGCAAGAGAAGGGCAATCTATAAGAAAGCCAATCCTTGCAAATGTACACAGTACAAAAATGCCTACCAGACAAAATAAGAAACTGAAGAATTTTATCCATTTAGAAACCAGGCAAAAAAAAACCCACATTCAATGCCAGATTGAAATTCTGACTGAACAGGAGGTTTCAAACCAATTGCCAGGTCCACCAAGGAGCAACACCTTCTGCTGTGCAGAGCAGACTCCTGGTTATATTGGCAGGTGCAGAGAGATCTGCTTGGGGCTGGGCACCAAGGTCGTGGCACCAGCTCGCTGAAGGTCACTCTGAACACGAGATACTCCAGAGACCTGGCTTATCTCAGCTGAAAATTGCGAGGGGTGGAAGGATGGGATGGTGATAGGCTTCAAATAAAAAGATCCCATGTTTGTGGTTTTTCACTAACATAAAATTTTCTATTAGGAGAATTGCCAGCTGCAGTCTGAGACCCAGTGGCCCTTGCTCACAAGGTGATTCACTCAAACAAGAGGCTTACAGACCATGATATTTTCTTGTTCAGTGTGTGAATGCCAAGCAAATATTCAGTCAAAACCAGTTGTTTTAGAGGTGGGAAATTGGATTATTGCAATGCTCACCTCTTTGTGGATGATGCCTTTCACTGGGAGGAGGGAACAGAGCCTCTTCTCATTTTTATACTGTCCAGGCAAATGAGCAATCAAAAATGCAGGGACAAGAGATTCAACAGTGAAAAAACAGGTAGCACCTTCTGTCTGACAGTCCCCATGCCAAAGGAGGAAATCTTGAATATCCACCCTGGGGGCCCCAGGATTTATCAGGATCTGAGCCCTTCTGTGCCAGGCACTGTGCAGATTACATCTGCATACATAAACCAGCCCATACCCCAAAACACTTGTAGAGTAATTTTAAGATGCTGTCATTAAGGAGCAAGAGGGGGAAAGGCAAACACGGGTCAGTATCTTGGGTTTACTCTCTGGAATGAGACAGCTCCACCCAGTCACCCTCACACCAAAACCTTTATCTCCCACCTCTCTCCTTTCTTTAGCCCCATGTGCCAGGTGAAACCAGTTATCCTCTTTGAGGCTGACAAAGAGACCCTTTCCCCATCATATCAGATCACTCAAAGTGCTTGGGAGTGAGAAAACACATCCCCAGGTCTGCGCCCAATTTTCATTCTGATTCTCCCTGTGCAACCTCCTCCGGAAAAAAAATCTTGGGATTTGGCATAGGTAAATGCTTCCTAAAAAAAGCCAAGGACCTCAGGAGGTATCCTAAGGATGACAGAAACTTGTGGACAGATCCAGTTCTCTGTTTTTAGCACTATTGCAGTGGTGCAGTTTTAATAGAATTGTTCAAGCTCCTTCTCAAGGTGTATGCTGACAATGAGAGCTGAGTTCAGCTCTTGTTAATTATATCACTCACTGGTGGAATGTCCCAATGTTTCAGACATCTTCCAAAAATCTTTAGGAAGAAAACAAGGCACTTGCCTTCTCCGCTTTCTTCTTAATTCAAATCAGTCACATGTTTTCTTGAGGTGGCTCAGCTCTGCTGCTCTATGGTTAAGAGAAACTCTTGGAAAGGGACAGAAAGAGGTTTGGTGTGTCCTGAGAACTGCAGGTAGTTACCACACAGCCAAAAATCCTGGGGGCAGCCACTAGGAGAACAGCAGGTTTGTGCCTCCGGCAAGCTGTGGCAGCTCCATCCCAGGAGCCTTAGACATGCCAAGACTGAGCCAATATAAAAATGTGCTCAATAGAAATGTGTCTCAGAGCAGCAGCTCCTGTGCTGTGAGCTCCACAGGGGCAAGCAGGGCAGCCACCAAATCCAAAATCCCCTGCAGGACCTATCCAAATGTCCTGCTGGGACAGGACCTGAGGGTGTGTAATCTCTGGTGAGTTGCTGAGAGTCTTCTGCCTGAATGGCCCCTTGTGAGACCTCCAGATACTCATCCCTGCCCAGGAGGTTCTTGTATACTGGTAAAGTCAAGACTTGGGCAAGCAGGAGCAGGGGCACTCAGTATCTAGCAAAATTATGGCTGTAGCAAGTAAGAGCAAATGTCAGTGTTCTAGACACTGTACATAAACATCTTCAATAAAAAAAATCTGAATATATAGGTTGTAAAACTGTATATAGGACATTAAATACACAGGATACCAAATTCTGAACTAGAGTTCCCCTTAGATTGCTGAAATGTGTCAGCTCCACTGTGTTTCAGACAGACTCAGATGTGAGCTCAGGCTGGGATGTTTCCCTCCTACTCAGCAGTGTAGCCTGTCCTCCGGGAAGAGTTCAGAGAGAGGTATTCCTCACTGCAGGGAAAACAGCAGTGCATTTTAAACCTACCTCTCAATAACCCTGACAGTCTGTCAGAAAAAAAAGGAATTGGTTTTCTTTGGCAGCAACGTCTGCTGTACACCCAGATGCTTTCTGTGCCCACCCCAGCAGGCTCAGCCCAGCCCAAAATCTGTCAGAGTCTCTGAAAGAAGCAAACACCAAAGAACAGCCCTTCACTTCTCCTGGAGATGCATAGAAAAATCCCTTCCTCTGCAATGCAAATTCCAGTTCTCTCCACACCTTTCACACGCCCTCCTCTCCGCTACCGTCCCTGAGCTCAGCTGCCACCAAATCTGACTGATGAAAGGTGGCAGCTCCATTATATTAATTCCTTCCAGAAAACAGAAAAAAAGAAAAAAAGCCTCACATGCTTTTCATATTAAACACAGCACATTTCAGAGTTTCTCTGCCTGCTCTGGCTTCTCTTCTGCACGAAACGTGGCCATCGAGGGGAGTGCTCCCCAGACTGGGAGATGCTCTTGTCAAACAAATGGCAGATTTTACTATTTTCATATTAGATTAAGATTTAGTATGCTGTTTGGCTGATCCAGTATGATAGCTGCCTGCAGCTGCTCCAGTCTAATGGACCCAAGCCCTATCTGGGTGGTCTGAAAGGTGTGCTAGTGGAAGACAGCCTAAGTGGTCCAGTACATGAACTCACACCAAAGGCGCAGTCTTAACAGAAAATTAGCAAAAGCCGTATCCCAATTTTTTCCCAAAGTAGGAATCTTTTATATACAAATTGTCATGCTGCATAAACTCAAATTAAAACACCTCCTGTAATAACTGCATCTTTATTTTAATGACAGCCTGCTTTCATCCTCATGATCCACTGCCCATTGTACCACTAAGGATGGTTTTTACAGCTTAAACACCATCTTGATATCAGGTAATTGCACCAATCTGTGAAAAGTTTCTCTACATTATAGTAATTCCCAATAAACAGTCATTTGATCACCTGTATCTCAATTTTTCTTTAGTTCCCTTTTACAAAGCCTGTGCTATGGTTTGTCCCAATACTGTGCCCTGAGTGCTGGCAAAACCCCTTCACCACAAGATTAACCTCAAGGAAAGGATCTGGACCAAAGAACCCATCTTGCCTGATAAAAATGTTATTTGTTGACAATATTCACAATTTATTCAAGCCAAAATGCACTGAGGAAGACAATTGTCTCTAGTGTCTTCAGGATTTAGTGCTTCCCTGCACTACATTTGCTTTCTAAGCAAGGCAGCTCACTCCCCCCCTCACCCTAGACTGGATCTTTCTTGGAGGGTATCCTCAAGCTCAGAGTCATCTTTTCAGAGTCTTCCCCAAGTTTCTGACCAGGCCTTCTGTCTCCAGAACAAGCTCAGCCCCAGCAGAAGCAAAGCAAATGTCCCCAGGACACCCAACCCACGTCAGAAAACTGGCCCAGGCAGCCAGCTTTGTAATGAGCACAAATCAGTCAGAAAAGCTGAAAACACTTGACCGTTGTCTTCTCCATTGTGTATAAAGGAAGGAGCAAAGCTCCCAGACTCCGGTCGCAGCCGGAGGACTCGGAGGCACAGCAGGGCCCAGACGAGCCCCAGAGAACACAAGGCAGCAGGATATGGAAACTTCCCTTGGCATCCAGACATGCCTTTTACAAAAGCAGGGGAACTAACTGCATTTTGCCACTCCTCAGTTTTGGGCCAGTTCCCAAAGGCTCTTTGTGCCCTGCCGGCGGAGGAAGCCGACCACCCCGAGGAACAAAGGGCTGGGGGACAGCCCCAGCTTCAGGCTGGTGCCACTCTCCCTGGCAGCAGACTCTTCCCTGAAAATCCCTACCCAGCCTTTTCCTTTAAGACTTTGTCCAAAATCCTCTGCAGTTTAGGGGCTGCACACCATTCAGTGGCCTTGGAGCCAGACCCTCCTTTGCATTACTCTACTGGCCACAGCAGTAGGGAATGGCTCTACAGCAATTCCTGGGAAACTGAGAGGAAAAGCAATGGGTGGCCAGACATGCATCACCTCCTTCACAGTTTTCTGGTACAGGGTCCAGCCCTGCTGCTGGATGTAGGAGTCAGACTCTGACAGAAGAGGATTATTTTGAAATCTAACAATAGAAGACTGTTCTTCTCCTTACAAAGTGAAAAAGAGAGTGAGAAAGTCCCTTCTGCAGTAGTTTCTCAGGCACGAGAGAGAATATGAACAGGTTTTTGCAGGAGCAAAAGGGGAATTGGGGTCACCCTGTTACTCTTGAACAATTCTTTGCCATGGAGAACAGCTGCACATTTAAAGACTGATTAAAGTGGATGCACATATAGACATGCACATTTATTCATCACTGCTCCCTGGGGCACTGCAGCCTCAAATCCCACAGAGGGGTGTCTCTCCCTCCTAGCATGGGCTGGTTTGGGGAGCTTCACAGGTCCCCAAGCACACGGAAAAGTAGGGCTCACCAAAATGAGCAGTATCTCTCTCTGTCAGACTGTATCTCTAGTTTCCACTCCCCAGCACAGCAACACCTCCCAGCCCACCCAAGTAGCCCTTGGACAGTGTCAATGAGACCAAAAACTTAGAAAGGGACAAGGGGAACTCATTAAGTTGTTTTTACAGCAAGGATAGACCCTCCCAAGTAACTTCACATCACATCATCAAAATGGCCAGTCAAAGAACATCCTTCACCCATTACCCATGTCTGCTGGCCTCAGAAGAGAGAGAAAATCCCAAAGCTTTTGAATGACAAACTGGAACATAACTGGAACATCTGCATCTAAGCTGAGCACAGGAGGCAGTGTGGGTGAGCAGAGGACATGGAAGCACTTGGGGACAAATGCTTTCTGCTGTGGCTCCAGCACTGCTGTACCTCACAGCCACTCCTGTTCCCAGGCTCCTCCATCCCAGCTTGCTGCAGCAGGGATGTCTATTGCTGGAAGCTGGAGTGACCTCAGCTGAGGTGGGTGCTCACATGAATTTACTGGTTCAGGAAACTCATCCACCAATGGATTTACTGAGGAAGAAGCTACCACACACTCAGGTCATCCAAACTCCTTTGCCAGGCCACTGCAGCACCAAATGTCCTACCAAACCTAAATCTAAACAACACGGAAAAATTTATTGGCTGCCACAAAAGTAAGAGGCTAGTAAAGTCATGCACTATGGCCAGTGCTCTTTGAGTTTGGGAGGTTAATCCCTTGCTCCTGGGAGATGTGGTTGTACTGGGGATGGGGATTTTCTCCCTGTCACACTCCTATCCCAGGCCACACAGTTACACCAGGCAGTGATAATGGAGGGGTGAGATTTTGTAGCCCTCCCTGGGAAACCTCAATCAGATTTATTCAGTGTATCCTCTCTGTTTTCTATGTTAGGTGCTGGCATTAGTCTGTATTAGGAGTAGCAGTTCAGCCTCTGACTTGGAAGAAGCAGGGAAGACCAGGATGGTGTTTTCTCCACAGCTGAGAGATCCCACATGCCTGAGGAATTTCCCTCTCCTGCTCTATTAGTAGCAGTAGGAGTGAGTGATGGGGCAAACCTGTTATCACATTACAGTCTGAAGTGCCTGTGCTCGCTCCCAGCTTTCCCACTGGATGAGAAGTGTAAACACCTCTCCCTCACAGCCCGTGCCCCTGCACATGGAGACCAGCAGCTCCACCGTGGAGGTGGCCAAGGAGACAGTGCAGCAGGCTTTGGGTTTCCTGCCAAGGGAGTGCAGGGACAATCCAGCACAGTGAAAAATGATCTGAGGGGCTGCGCTTCGAACTCCCCCTGCTCTGTCTCTATCAACTCATTCCTCATCCAGCTGCCACGAAAATACTCCTGGAGTGCTCAGAGGTTATGTACTATGGTTTGGCCATTTGCCAATTTAATGAGGCCTTTTTTTTTTTTCTTTTTTTTTTTTTTTTTTTTTTTTTTTAATATTAAGGCCTAAAAACTCCTACAAGACCTGGGTCCTACAGCACAAACCTTCATTTTGGCAGCTACAGCTTAGCTGCCAAAACATTGCATCAGCCATCACAATAGCCTGGCACCAACTAAAGAAATTCAGCATCTTCTCCTTGTGCTCAGCTCAGAGCACAGATGTCAAAGTCATTGATGGCTGGAGCTGCTTGGAGATTTTGGGATGAGACTAAAGTTTTGTCAAAACATTCAAGTTCCCTGGAACGGGAATTGTTTTATTCAAAGCCTCTTCAGTCTGATAAACATCAGCTTGGTGCAAGGCAGAGGTTTCCAGTAGGTCAGCAGTGAGAACTGGGACCAGTTCAAAAGCAGGTGATGGATGCAGGCAAAAGTGCAGGGCCCCAGACAGCTGTATAATGTCATTGCAATGTTGGCCACCATCCTGATAACAAAGCTGCTTTACTGAGCAGCTGCATGGTCTAGGGACATCCACTTGCCAGAAAAATGGAAATATTTTACTAATGTTCATAGTGAGATCAAAAGCAGACATACAGAAACCAACATTTCTGGCCAAGGAGACAGCCTAGTTTCCAGACAACTGTCTTCACCATCTCAGATCCAACTCTCTGCCTCCAGTCTCTTTGTATTCCCTGCATCCTCACTCAGACATCTCACCTTCCTGAGGATTAATTTTCCTTTGGCTTCCATGCTACTCTTCTGTCCTGTTTCTACTCATACCTCTCTCACAATGTCTCTGAAGATCCTCCTCACCTCCCTTGTCTCCTGATGAGAGGACCCTGCTCTCAACACTGCCTTTTCCCATCTCTTCCAAGACCACTCCCACCCCAGACAAAAGTTCAGCAATCCCATCCATGCAGGTGGCTGCTGACCCCAGACTGCTCAAACAAAGCCATGCACTGTCCTTCAGCTCCAAACTTAGACCACATCACTGAGACAGACTCAAGCCTGCCTCTTATTTGCTCATCAGAGCCAGCAATGTCACCCTTCTAGGGGCATTTCCAACTATAGTTTTCCCCCAGGATCAGCACTGCTGAGCTGAACCTTCCAGGTTCAGTTCTAATACCACTCCAGGCATGGCCTTTTCTGCCATTCTGAACAGCCTGGACAAATTCTCAGCTTCTCAGTTGCTGCAGCATCATCTCTTCCATCCCTCACAAATGCAATCCTCTCCCCTTCAGAGCCACTCTGAAGGCTGCTGCAGAGACACACAATTTGCATCTTTGTGCCCTCAAAAACTCACCCCAGAGCACCAACTCCAACAGAGTCCACTTTCTTTTCTTTTCCACCCATTCTCCCCACTACCTGTTATCCCTGGGCCAAGACACCAACTGCTAAGAGCTCAGCCTGAGATACAGTTTTCCACAGCCACTCTTTCAGACAGGTACCCTGATGCTTTACACATCTGGGCTGATCCTTCAAGTTCCTCTTTGCTATAACACCTCCAAGAAGGTGGATCCTTCAAAAGTTTCTGCTAGCTGGCATCATGGCACAGATGCTTTCTGCTGCCTCATCTGTTCATCCCCACCCACTGTTGCTAATCCTGTATTTAGACTGCAAACTCTGAACTGCACCTGACACCACCAAGTCCTGACTGAGCTAGGAAAAACAACTGATAATAACAACATCATACACCTATCCTGACTACGGGACTTAATTCAGTTCTTGAAAAAGCCTTACGATACCTTTTATTTTATCAGTTCCATTCACTCCCTAAAGCACTTTATCCTGAACACACCACTCTGGTCCCAGTGCAGCTTCCTGGAGCCCATCAACAGTGGAATCACAGCAGAAACTGTGGCCGTACCCACCTGCACTGCGCTCAAATAATGGAGAGGCAAAGATCCTGTATCCTGTTAGCAGTTCCCAAGTATCCAAAAAAGCTCTTACATGAGAATCCAGCCAGCTGCCTTGTCCTGCTTGAGAAAGGTGTTATTGTCCTACAGCTAAAGTAACATTTTATGAGCTTTGATGGTGTGCTGGGCATGGAGTTTCCTGAGTCACCACACTTGCAGCATCGTCATTCCTGGGCAGGAAATAATTTGGACACTGCTTTAGGCTGTGTCCAAAACTCTGTTGCTCATATTTATGATGCACAGTGTGTTAGTACCACAACACCAAGCAGTTTTCAATGCACACAGAGTTGAGCAGAGATCAAGCTCTAAACTGATTTTTTTTTAGGGTTGGCCAATTGACTAGATCCAATTTGGATTTTGCCTAATCTGTACAAGCTCAGGATTGGCCAGCAGCTGTCTCCCATTTTGGGCCCAGGAAAGCCAGAGTTCATTCTGTTTTTACATGGCCAACCCAACTGCTTCCTGCTCAATCCACTCATCATCAGACACTGTCAGTTTGGTTTCTGTGGGACACACAGTGGCAGGAATTGGTCAGGAGGATCACGGGGAGTGGCTGTAATGTCTACACTGTGCCAAGATCTCTGCTCCTCATTGGAACAAACCAGCAGGCACCGCAGTGCAGAGCTGCACCAGGCAGAACATTTTTCTTCCTGAGCAGGTCCTGGTCCTCAGCATGACCCATCTATCCCACTTCCAGGACCAGGCTAATGTTGCTGTGCAGCCCTGTGCCAAACAGCTGTGTCCTCCTGCTCAAAGGCACCTGGTGAGCTCTGACTCAGATCAGTTTGTCTGATGCAGACGTGCTCCCAGCCAGCTACAGCCATGATCCTCCCTGGAAGGGCTTTCAATGCCATCAGTCAGACAAGCAAATATGAATTTGGGTCACCTCTGCCTGTAATATTTTTTCCTCATCCCAAATGCCCTTCTTCTCTCCTTCTCTCAATCCCAAGGACTCTCCCTCCTTGTTGTTTTAGCAGGACAAGGAGTGCTGGAACTGCCAAGCTGGGTATGTACCTTGGCTGCATCCTGACCTTGTGTTGGAATGAAACTTGTTTATCCAACTTCCTACAACACCCATGTTTCCACCAGAAAAAGCCATCCAGACGTGGAAAATTGATTTACAAGTCCAAAACCCAAGTTTGTTTCTTGTGCAGGGTTAGTTTGCCTTAGCTCTAGCAAGGGTGCCTGCTAGACCACAAGAGAATGGCAGTAAAAGCTGTGCCCTTTGAGTGGCCAGGAAACACTGCATCCAGCAAATCAACACAGACTTGTACCAGAAATAAATAAATAAATACTGCCAAAAGACACATTAACCTGCTTCTAATTGGGAGAGTTGCAGAATGGAAAGAACTTGTGAGAAGCACTAGGAGTAAAACAGGGCAGAACAAATGCCCTCTCCAGACACATTTTGGAAAAAAATTCTGCTAATAAGGAACCCATGTTATTGTACAAGAAGAGAGTCTCTGTCATATTATTCCACAGCACCTGATGCACAGAACAGCAAAGGGCCTCCTGTATAAGCAACAACTCTGCCCAGGCCATTTTTAGATCATGAAGTTGTTGCTGCTTCTGAGCCTGTACTTCAAAGCAGCCAGGACAAACAAAGTTCACATAAACGTACGTGAAGAGAAGGTAAACTGCCTAGGAAGCCAAAAAATAAAGCCCAGGGAAAGGAAAATATTTTATGAGTTTTCTTGTAAAAAAGAAACTTGCATGGATAGAGGAAACAATCTGGTATTTAGCTGAAAGACAGCACCAGATAAATGAGAGAGTCCCATAAAGACAGCACCCAAAGAGAAGCGACTGCAGAAGACTGATAAATCACCTCAGAGAAATGAGCTGGGGAGAAAACAAACAGGCAGTGTCACTGAAAGGAGATCAGCATTTGAGTGGGAAAGAAAAAGGCCCTGCACTCCTGAGACCTTCAGACAAGACCAGAGTGTGCAGCCAGCTCACAAGCAGAGGAGAAGACTGTGACCAGACCCAGGGACACCCAGAGCAGGACCCACACCCATGCAGCACACAGATGTATTTCCATATCTGAGGAAAACTCACTGCTTTGATCAAAGGGACCCAAAATCTGACAGTGACAACCTGGTGGGTGTGCAAAGAGGGACCCCAGGGCATCCTTTGGGTTTCACAGTAAACACACAAAGAAAACATTGCACAAGAGCCTCCATCCAGCTACTGCTTGGAAACTACCCACAGCTGACAACACAGCTTCTCCACCAGGACAGTCTGGGATGACCCTTTGATAAAATATTGTCAGCATGCATCAACAGTTGTTCAGATCTCCTGAGGCCTTCCACAAACACATTAAGGCTGGACAAAGTATGCAAGCTAGATCTCCAACATCCCACCTGCACACCAATACTCCATCTAATGCTTTTTGCCACATCCAGATAACATCTCTCCTTTATCAGGTTTTGCCAGTGCTTCCCCCTTTTTGCTGGAAAGGGGAGGAAGTCTAGCCTGTCCCCAGTACTCTGAAGTTGACTTTCAGAAATACAATAGTTTTGTCTCAAATCTCCTCAATGTATTGTATCAATTCACCTCCACTGCCATAAACCATGTGAATGGGCCTCGGTGTGTGGGAGACAGACGAATACAGAAGGAGCAATTCTCAGGCTATGAAAGGAAAAGGGTTGGAAAGCTCCCAAAAAAAGGTCTCGTGCAGGTCAGTACAGGAGGCTCAGCTCTGCACCATTGAGGGAGGAAGCAGCTTCATGTTACTGATAGGTGAGGTGTGTGAAAGAACAATAAAATGCTTCAGTTGTGGGACACTTCAGGTTACACTTGGACGTTTCATGTCACACCTAAATTAGCACACGTCAGAAGTGACATTTTCAATGGCACTAATGCCACTGAGCTGCTGCAACAAAAGCTCAGGGTTTTATTACACAGGGTTTTATGAAACTCTCGCTTACAGAGAGGCCCCTTTACGCCTGTCTGGCACTGGAGAATGGCCTTACAGTGGGTGCAAACAACATCACATTCATCTTTGTGCCCTCCACACTGGCAGAGGGCTGCAAAGGGGCCCTGTAGCAAAAACAAGACCTCAGTCCACCCTATTGTCTTAAGGAATTATATAGCCTAAATCGACAGAGTACACATTTTCTTCCATTGAAAAACTAGGTTCAGAGGATGGTTTCACAAGAAACAAAACTTTAGTATGTATAAGCTACAAGATGCTGTGTTAGTTTTTTCATTGGGTCATCACAAAAATTTCCATCCCATTGTGCAGCTTTGCTTTGTTAGCATTCTTTTTTAACATTGCTGATGAATCCAGAGAGCACCTTCCAGACGTGCAGCTTGGTATTCCAGTTTAGGGGCATCAGTATAGCTGGACTTTTCCAGCTGAACTTGTTTTTCTCCAAATTCAGAAAAATAAAATATATATACACATATAGAAATAAATGCAGTAGTCTTCCCTGAGCTTAGGGCATCTCAGATCTAGGTTACTGCTGAAAAATCAGTCATATTCATTCACAGCCAATTTCTGTTTTCCCAGACACTTCAATGGGAGCCCAGTCTTCCACCACCAGCCGCAAACTGCCCTTCCTTCCAGGCAGCACAGTCTGTCGATGGGTAAGGCATATTCCTACAGGCAGAGAAAATGTTTTTAGTGTAGCTCCCCCTCCCTCCATGCACTCCTGCACCCCCAGCAGTGCTGCTGCCAGAGTTCCTTCAGATCTGTGAGGACACCAGGAGCAGGACAGGGCGTCCAGCGAGCGTCTGGCTCGCAGACACAGCCCCGAACGCCGCGGGTTCGCACCAACGCTCGGCAGCCTGTGGCCAGGAATTAGGTTAGCACTGATTGGGGCAGGCTGGCAGGAGCATCCTTTGCTTTACCCATAGACAGGCTGGTCACATGAGGAACAGCTGGAGTGCACACAGAGCCTTCTTTAATTAAAGTGCTACTTGCCATTTTTCTGGCAGCGCTCCCAGAAAAGCAATAAAATGGCAGCAGAGAAAACAAATACTACATAACACACTTCCACTCTCCTTTATGTTCCCAAGACCCCCCCCTTCTCCCCCAAGCCTAATCTCCTTACTTTCTTTTTCTTTGGTTTGTTTTTTTTTTTTTTAATTTTTAATTTTTATTTCAGTTAATAACCATTCCTCATTTGTGACAGGCTAGGAAAGGAAAAGGTCAAGAGGGAAGAAAAAAAGGGTCAGGAGAACTGAAGCAGCCATTCACTGCCGTTCATGATTAAACATGTGGAACAATGTACCTGCTTATTAGGACATCTCCTGCTCTGAGAGAACATCTGCAGAGCACACACACCTTTTTCGGAGCCGCGAGCACACACCGGCACCTCACGGGAACACAACAGCATTCACGCGCCAGTCGTTATGGAAACATTTTCCTTTCCCCCCGTTTCTCCCTTGGATCTACTGCTTAAACAAGCTTGGGATTGTCAACACACCAATAGCTGTTGTCTTATCCCAAATTAGCTAAAGTTCGTGTTGTTTCTCCAACCTCTGGCTCCCAGCAGAGGAGCCCAAGGAGAGAGGAGCGGTCCCTGTCCTGCAGCACGCGGACATTTCACAGATGGATCTGCTCCCAGTGAGAAACCTGTGCAAGGATAATAATAGCCACGATGCTATTTTTGTTGTTGCAGTTGTATTATTAGGCTCTCTCTAGCACAGGGCACGGAAAGAAAAACACAGGGACGCACAGAACAAAATTGTGAAACCAAAGACAGGTACACGTCGCTCCCATGATAGAGGAAATGCATAATCCTCTTCTGAAGGGGACCAAGGTTATCAGGGATGGAGGTGCTGAGACACAAAGAGTGTTTCACTCCAGGAAAGCATGTTGGAGTTGAGAGAAATCAGGAGCTAACCCAGTTCATGAAGTTTAACTGGAGTGCAGTGGGACACGGGGTGTGAGAGACAATCCTCTCCAAATGCGAGGAAGGAAGCTGGACCTAAATGAAAAACCAGTCCCAAATCCTCAAACCCAAAGCCCACAATGGAGCTGATCTAAAACAGAGAACGTCGGAAATCTGGATTTGAGGTTTTCAACTTGAGCCCATCTCTGTGTCTGAGATTTACAGTTTGACATGTTTATATTGAAACAAGATGGCTATAAATACAGTATATTTTTCTCCCAGTAGATTCTAAGGAGAGGAATGTTTAAAGCACTCAGCAGGGGACTAGCACAGCTCCCAGTGAATTTAATTATAAACTCTCCCTGCTTTTGCTCCAACTAGTTTAGGCTGGGAGTAGTTAGACTGCTTTTGAAAATCCCGCTTTATTTTTGAATAGCTGCAAATCATCTATATTTATATAGCTGGATGTGCATCCTAAGAACACACACAAGAACATACTTTTTACTAGCACAAATCAGAAATTTTCCGAGCAGAACTTTTTTTTAATTTAGAGGGTAAGGAAGAGAGGATAAAATTAATCCTCTGCATAGGGGAAAAAATAGCAATTTTGACAAACCAAATTGAAACTGTGAATAACCAAAGAAATTATTTCACTTTATATCAGCTGGCCTGAACCATTACCTCTCAGAACTGCTGGCATAGCCTCAGGTGCTGTGGATGGAGGGATGGACCTATTCTCTGCCATGGGCTGGGATTTCTGGCCAGACCACATGCCCAGTCATGCACAAGTCTCATTACTGCTTTAAAAGCAGCCAGGTATCATTTCTGAATAAAAGCAACATGACTATTAACTTATTGGGCAACACTGGCCTACTTAAGAGTTTTATCAGATCTGTCTGATGATCCATGGCAGGGATGAGAACCTCTTGCAAAATTTTATCTGTGGCCATGTAATCCTGCATGATTATTTTTTCTCATTGTCTGAGCAGAATTGTTTTGTCTCATAAGCATTTCTGGCATTTCACTCTGCACAGAATGAACCAGTTTTAAAAATGGAAAAAGGTGGAAGGCAAAAAAGCTATTGTTGATGTACAGAGTCTTTAATTATAATACTTTACCTTTGGAGAAAACTATTTTTCATTAACTGAACGGGTAGTAGTATATGATGGTGATTAAGCTTAATGGAGCTGAGACCAAGGTGAGGAAGATAAAGTTACAACTGAGAATCCACTTTAAGTGCAAAGCCAGCTTCTGTTTGGAGAGGTGTTTGATGGAAAACTGCACTGCTTCTCACTAAATGAGGCTTTGATAGGCGTAATTTTGTATGTATTAAAATTAAGATTCCTCTAGGTATAAACTATGAAAGTTTCCACACAATTACCACTCTTGAGGAGCACAGAGAGCACACAGCATAAAGAAAATGTCAGTTTTTAATTTAATAAATGAGACCAAACACATGCTTTTCCATTGGGAGAAGGAAATAGAGCCATCAATGAGCCAGGTTTAACCAAAATAATTGAATAGACTTCAAAACCATTCACTCCAGCAAATTCTGCCTGTTCCAGTCTAAGGGAAAAGTTTTTCTTCCTCACCCTGGTTTTCCTGACTTTGGCTGTCTCTCCTCCTGCCTCCTGTGGACCCTCCAGCCCCTAAGCCCTGGATGGAGACTCAGGGCTGTGTATGAGCGTGGCCTTTTCACCCCCCTCTGCTCCCTGCATTTAATCCTGAGGTTTATCCCAGGGAGGATAAGTACAAGTGGGAATTTTCTCCACCACAGGCTCATTTGGAGTCAGGCCCCTGGAGCCAGGCAGTGACCTGCCCCCATCTCTCAAGCACCATGAAACACAGAGGAAAAGGCTCTGACTTCTTCATAAACCATTGTCAGCACAGGGAGCAGAATAATGGAGTAAAAAGGTGGGAAGGTAATAAACAGACACCATCTCACAGGGATGTCTTGACGAGACAAATATCAGACGCCGAATAAATGCATCCCCTCTTAAGTGGCATTTCTATATTTAACACCATCTAAAATGTGATAATTTACACTGTCACAACATGTCTCTTAGAAACAGTCCCATTTTACTTGCAGTCAGCCAAAGTCTGGAACACAAAATCCGACCTCCTTTTTAGTAGGGGAAAAAAAAAAAAAGGAAAGGCAAAAAAAAGGAATAAAAAATAAAAGGAAAAGCTAACATCTGGCAGAGCTGGGTATTTATTAGACTTTATAAAACTCCACGCTTCTGTTGTACATAAGACAGGCACAAAAGGGGCCCCCAAAGTGTTATTTCCCCACCAGTGTGAAACAAGTGGCTTATTCAGTAAGTTTTCAAAGAACAGAGGCAAATGGATTATCTCAAGGAGAAGTTAAACACAGAGAAATGCACTGTAGCTCACTGTTGGGTTTAGCTGCCTGCTGGATGTGGAGGAAGGGGGGAAATCTATAAAATCTATCATCGTGGTGTCCAGCTGAGACTTTACACTTCTCAGGGAAATCTGAGCTGTGAAGCACCAACAGCTGCTTTTCTCCCAACTTGTGAAATCACCCACAGAATGGAGGTGTTTTCTTAAGAAATTCTCAAAACACAGCAAAGAGGAGCTCAGTAAATCCTCTGGCTCCTGAGGTCAGGATGACAAGGTTTTTCCAGCCTGGCTGTGACTGTCAGGCCCAATGAGGTGTGATTTGTGACCAGTGTAGCTGGGCTGGTGAAAGCCCCAATCCAGGGAGAATTACAGTCTTTTGCTTGTTTTTCCTCATCCAGCCTCACCAAAACACAGGTTAGCTGCTCAAAGCCAAGTCCCTCTCCAGGGGTGCTTGACCAGTTCTCCTCCCAGTTTCCAAGCAGGGGTAGATCCAAGGTAGGATTGAAAGTCCTCTTCACTTTGGACCCTGGCACAGTGCTCCTGGGATCTGCTCCAATAGGTGTGCCCATCACCTAGATCACACACAAACCCAGTGTTTTCCTAGGTCTGTGGAGTAAAAGAAGAACCTTTTACCTCAAAGTGTTCAATTGCAAAGTCCAGGCAGTGAGAGCCAGGACCTGAGCAATTGACAAGAGCAAAAATGTTCCTATCTAATTCAAAAGCAAAAAAAAAACTGTTGAAATTTGGGTTTGTAAGTTGCTATCTTTTGTCTTGCTGAGACTGAGATGTTTCTGGTCTCTTCAGGATGAAGGATACAAGGGAAGGCTGAGAGTGAAGGATGCAAAGGGGTTTATGAGCAATCCCATGGGATGATCAACACAGTACTTGGTCCTGAGGCTGTTTATAGGGCACAAAAGTGAGAGACTGGTACCAGAGCAAGGCAGAGCTGCTGGAGAGTGGGGGACAAAGTCCAGCCTGACCATAACATAAGTTCCCCAAACCCTGGGGTCAGCTCAGGGAGCTTAGCTGAGCCCTTCCCTGGTAGAACCTAGCAGCTCTAGCACTGTCTGGGCTGATTAGTTTTTCTTTACACCAGAGAAATTCTGGCTGCCATTTTCCAAAATGAGCAGGTCCTTAACACAGAGATACCATCAACCAGTAAAATGAGTTTGAGGATTTCTGCTTGGCACAGCAGTGCAACAGGCTGGAGGAGGTAGACCTGATATGAGAAAAAGCAAGTTTTTTTTCAATTATACAGGGAAGCTGCTAAAAGATCCTGCTTCAGCCAACCTGAAACAGTTTGGGTTGCACTTGCTGAGTACTCTTAAATGTATAAATAGTTTCAGGGCATTTGGCACCTTTCACAGATTGAGAGACACAGCTGATGTCTCTTCTGCTGCAGCATCTCAGGCATTAATCTCAGTTCAAATGCATCCCTGTTGAATTCGAAGTCTTTCTCCTCCAAAAATAGCCTGGTCATGCAGCTACAGGGCATGTGCAGGGGTGGGCACAGCAGGGTATTCCCACACAGGGTGATCAGAGTTTCTTTCCTGAGCTTGGCTCACCAGACAGAGAGATGATCTGCCTCTTCACCCTTCTGCCCATTCATGTTTCAAATGGCAGAAGAGATGGAAATCAGCCCAATTCCAAGGCACCCTCGTGGAGGGCAATGACTGAGACCTGAGCCCTTCTCCCAGGGTATGGTAAGAAAGGAGAGGGTCATGACAGGTATTAGTATCTGTTCTGAATGTCCAACCTTTCACTCTTATTTACAGGACTCATTTTTGGTCAAATAAAGCATCCATTTAACCCCGAAACACCTTTTTTTCTCTCACTTCACAGATCCCAAACCAGTCAATTTGGGGCCAATCTAAGTAATTACAATAATTGCTTTAATGTTGAGCTATTCACTCAACCTAAAGTAATTTATTCATTCAGCCTATTCCCCTTCACCTAGACTCCAGGTTTTATACCACCCAGCAGGGGTGACACCCAGCCCAGAGTGTCTCTACAGTGTCCTGCCACCTCTGAGGATGGTCCCACACTTTGTTCTGCATCAAATAGTCTCAAAAACATCCAAAGAAAAAGACCAAAATAGCACCCTCAGTCCTTGTCTTGCTCTGTCTGCAGTAGAGATGTGCCAGTTACCTAATGGCATCAAATTAACAAATGAACAGGTCTGGTAGACCAATTAGCAGAGAGTGCAAGCAATTTTCAAACAGGCTGCAATTGTCAGCTAATGACCTTGGAAAAAGCTTTTATTTTTCTGGCTCACTCAGAAAAGTCCATATTAAAATTGTTCATAGCTGCTGAGTGTCACTTTTTGGGCTTTTATGTCATGGAAGTGAGCTGGGTAAAAAAAAATATTTAAAAAAGGGGAGGCCAAGTAGGTGTAATTCAAGCATCATCTCACTGCCTTGCCAGTCATTTAAGAGCACTGCATCTTTGCTCAGCAGGCATATCAGCTTCTCTCTGGGGCCATTAACTTCTCAACACCCAGTAATGCACCATGCACCTGCTGGAGCAACTACAAGATGAGCTGAAACATCATCTCAGCTGCACCCTGCTCTTCCAGACATCACTGGGGCTTTCCTTAGGGAAAGGCAGCTCCCTTCTTATGCTTCTCAAGGAAAAGCCTGGAACTGAGTCTTTCCCTCTGCTCCTCCTATTTTTTAAATAAAATCAAGCCAGTGTGGTGACCCACAGAAAACTGTCCATCCCCATGCAGGAATTAATAACTTCTGTGTTCCAAAGGTTGGTTACACCTCAGTGCCTCCCAGGAGAATACAGTGCTGGACACAAGGTGGGATAAGACCAGAGCATTTCATTTGGGACCATGCAGATGTGTCTCTTTATCTTACTTCAGCTGGCCCCTTCCCAGGAGCTGCCATCAGTCCTGGAGCAGCCCAAGAATTAACAACCAGAGTCACACAGAGCCCTCTGGGCTGGAGAGGGAAGGTTTCCTCACCCAGAGGAAGCTGCTGTGGCTCTGTTGAAGCCAGCTGAGTCCCAGTGGTTTGCAACACAAAAGGGATGTGACCTCATGGAGAAGCAAAATCCCAAATGCCCAGGGCAAGCAGGTTTTGGTCCTCATTCACATCCCTCCAAGGTGGCCCAGCAAAGTCTCAAAAAGATGGCCAGAAACGCAGAGCATGATTTTGGTTGGCTTGGAGCTCCCCAATCCCTTCCTCAGGCAACTGGAGTCCATGACTCCCAAAGAGATCCCTCTAAGAAGGAGAGTGTAGAGAGGGAACAAAATAGTCCAAGAGAGCAGAACCACTGCTGGTTATTTTTCTTATGTGCCTGTGATTTTGATCCATTCCTTTGCAACACACCCCTGATATTTCAGGTGCTCCCCTCTCTAGCACCCAACTTTGCCACACCTGGGAAGGTCACGCTGGAGTCTCTGGTGGTGGTGCCCCAGGGGCTTCCTCGTGCTGCCAGTTCCACAAAACTCCCAAGATCTGAGTGTCTTTGAGACCTCCATGCCTCTGTCAGCTGCACTTGGAATCAACTGAGAGGCTCACCCTTACTAAAGGTCAAGAGGATAGACTGTAGGTGGTTAACTCCTGCAATTGTGTGTGCCTTGCTCCCTCAGGAAAGCAGGTTAAAGATGGAGTGGAAGGGATTAAATTCTCTGAAAATGCTTCAGAACATGCTTTTCTAAGAAATATACTGCAAATCCACAACTCCTCACAGGAAAGAGCAAGATGAAAAGATTTTAATGGTAATTTGCCTCGGAGGAACAAATTATGAATTACTTCTGGCTCAGATGCTCCTGAGTAAGGGATCAGACCAAAATGAGCCTGACAAAGCCCTTGTAATTTCTCCTTACTATGAGGTAGTAATAGCATCATCTGTCCTGCAGCATCAGGGTCACAGATGATTGTGTAAATCAATAAAGTAGACAAGCATCTTTCATCTGAATCAGCTACTCTGAGAGCTGTTTATTTGGTACCACTGTGACTCAGAAAGCTTAATTCCTATTCTGTTATTGGACCTGGTCCAAGACCTCACCAAGCTCCTGTGCCTCAGTTTCCCCACTATAAAATGGGGATATTGGCATCAACACAATTTCAGAAAGGGCTAGAAAACAGACACTGATATTAAAAGGTGACCATGACAAATCTCTTGCTGTCACATAGCCTTCAGAGTTCCACAATTTGCTATTGCAATGAAAAAAATAGCAATTCAGTAAATCTCCACATACAGGTGTTGACAAGCTGTCCTTGAGGCACCCTGGGCATTACCAGAAGCAAGAAGAGATCAAAATAAAGAGCAAAAATGGGCTGCTACCCATCCTTTAACACTGCTGTCTTGCAGTTGGACCCTTGGAGGTGCCTGATGCCCCTGGGCTTGCTTCCCTCATTCCCAGCCTGCCTTAATCCCTCCCTGGGGGTGTTGGGATGGATCCAGTTTGGCTTTGGTCTGCCCCTCTTCTCTTACCAGGGTAGCAATGAAATTTCCACAAGCATGGCACAGGTGCTGCCAGTCCTGGCTCACAGCCAGGGAATCAACACCTCAACTTCATAGAGACCCTCCCAGACTCGTTTTCTCTGGTCTGCTTTGGGCCAGGCATTTTCACTGGGGCTCCATCCCCACATCACATCTGATAAGCTAAAAGGCCGAATCATTCGCCTGAATAAGAAGTGTGAGCCAAGAAGTTTCAAGTAATAGAGAGGACATTTTCTGCTGAGATAGGAAGTGAGATGATGAGCTGATAAGTAGGAGAGATTTTACACGGCTATGAATGAGCTGTGTTTATGTGGCCTTACACCATGAGGATGAGTTAATAAACAAGATGTGCTTATATGGCTATCTCTCACGTCCAGGTGGTGATAAGTACATTGTAATGGCATAACTCTACATCCCATATAACCAGATTAAAAGGCATCGCTTCTTTTAGCAACACACCGTACTCTTTCCGGACATAAATTTACTTTGCATTTACTATTTATTTATAATTTACTTGGTATTTATTTGGAATCCACCGTGTGTGTGTGACAACGATTGCATTTCATCCAGTTCTGTCTGTTTGCATGTAGGTATTTGTACCCCTACTGCAGACTTATTCAAACCTTTTAGGACTCAAACATGCCCTGCTCCCGCTGCTTGAAATTTCACCTGCACGCCTCACCAGAAATGCTGGGTTCAGAGCACTGGGTTCACCACACCAGAGAAATTAATACCCTGATTTAAGGTCATCACTTTGCAATCACACTTAACACAAGCCAGGTTAAATTAAACAAACAAACAAAAACGTGTTCCAAACTAACCATAACATCTCAAAAGTCCATAGAAACATCCACCACCACCAAAAAATAAAATTAAAAAAAAATTTAAAAGGTCACTTCTTATAGTCACAGGATGCAAACTGAGAATGCAGAAATGCATTCACACAGTGGGGGTGAGGGGAATCACCAAGAGTTGGTGCCGCCTGTTGCTCTCCCTCCTTAAAATCCAGCTCCCTTTAATCCCGGCACCATTGATGCCCCAACGAGAGGCGATTCCGCCAATTCTCCCGCAGGGCTGGGGAGAGCTCTCCTCTCTTTGGAAATGCAAATACGAGGCTGGGTGGCCAGGTGCAGCCATCTCCTGTGCTTGGAAGCCATTAGCAAGTGATTTGAGTCCTGCAGGAGAAGCTGCTCAGCCCCACCGGGCAGGTGCTGGCCGGGAAGCCTTTCCCATCCTTTGCCCCAGGAACACCAAACACGGGCTCAGCTCTGTCCACACATATGCTAATGCTTCTCCACCGAGCTGGACCCAACTGGAATCTCTCCCTTTTGGATGCAAATGGCCCTTGGAGGGGGCTGATACCCCCATTCTTATCTGGGATAAATTCTCCTGCTCTCTTGGAGATGAATCGCCCGTGCTGGGAAACGTGTTGCAGGTGTGAACCCCTGCAGAAGGGTGCCCGCCTGTTTTCTTTTGAAGTTTATCTCAAACAGCATTTTGTCATTCATTTACAGTGAAAAAAACTATTTCGTTTTTTATTGAAGTCCACTTGAAATTTCCTGTAAATCGTGGTTTTACTCCTCCTGGCACGTGAAGGGGATCTGCAAAGGGGATGAAGGGGAATTTGCAAAAAAATGTGCTCATTTTCAACTTTCTTTCCTCAAAATCTCAAAACTTCTGGCACTTTCTCCTTAGGTGTAATTCTGAAATAAGAGTTGTGTTTTAGAATACAATAACAGTAATTTTGTTTTCTTTTAAGAGCATTAGCCAGGGGTTAAAATGACAAAAAGATCCCTTAAGCAACAGCTTTCAAATTTCCTTTTTTTTTTTTTTTTTGCAAAGAAGTATAACTAACCAACCCATTTCAGATGATGGAATACTATAAATGATAGAGGGAAACTGCACACTTGGGTATGTACATGAAAGCAGTGAGCTGCCCCAAGGACACCACTGCAAAAACCCTTCTTTTATACTGCCTTTGGTGGGGGGAGAAAATGTTTATACACATTAACCAATTTAAATAGGCAAAAGGAAGGGAAGTTATTTCCTTTAGAAACTATAATGCACTGTAAATCAAAGAAACTTTCTGGAAAATGTAGTAGACATGAGATAACAGATAAAAGACAAACCAAAAGAAAATCAACTAATTGCTACAGAAAACAAAAAAAAGCATGTTCAAACTCTGTTATGTTAGATCCCTGTTCCCTGGGAGCACGATTTTCCTTCAAAAAGAGAAAAGAAAGAGGCACGTAGGTCTGGTTTCTGTCTGCCTCAGTTCATCCAATGTGTGCCCAAAAGATAACCAAGAGAGTTTGGTCTATGCTGTCATCCATCTTTAGCATCTCAACTAGCCAAAGGGATGCTGAGGATGTCAGGGAAAAGAGCAGCCCTGCTGGCCCACCTTTGATCTTTCATATGTGAGACACACAAATAAAACACTGCACATTAAAACTGGTTTGGTCTTTCCATTTACTGGGATAGAGAGGCAATGCTGAAGCACAGAGATGACTGAAAGGAGAGAGGGTGCTGGGTCAGAGGATGCAGAGCTCTCCTGGGGACATTTGAAGGCTGTTTTATGAACCAGGCTACAGTGGCAGTTCATAGACCAATTTTACTGCAGTGCTGCCCACCCAGCCACAATTAGCAGGACTCCTGTGTGGGGTGTAGGTATCTGTGCCTGCCAGGCTACAGCCCATGATATCCTTGAAAATTGTTGTTCCTCTTTGTTAAGGTTTTAATTATTGAAGAAATCCCTGAGAAATGTGGTAGCTCAGGAAGTAACAACCTGTTCAGCCAGCCCTGCTTCAGGAGGGGTCACCAGGCAGAGGAGCTGTGTGGATAACTGTGGGTAGAGCCTGGTTTGCCTCCCTCAGCCCACCCTGACAGGTTGCATGTATCACAGCTTAGTTTTGCCTGTCTTCACCTGCTTTTATCTACAGTGTGGGAGAAGGATTTGTGATTTAAATGCCTGGGACCATCACTTCAAACCCCATGTACCCCTGCTGAGAGCCTGAGACAGGTGCCAAGGATGCTGTTTGATAGTCAGCAACATCAAGGCTGACTCAGATGATGAGAGAAACCTGTCCTCTGCTGAAATCAATGAGATGCCTTTGCAAAGTGCCCTACTGTTGTGTTTGTGAAGCATGAGACCCTGGGAATACTGTTTGGTGTATATATATTTTGTTGGCATGTTTCATTAGGTAGCCCCTTGACATTTCCTCCAGAAGGGCATTGCTCACCACTACAAACATGTTTGAGCAGCGAGTCAATGCCAGGCAGCCAAGAAGAGCATTTACTGCCTCCTCTGTCTGCAAGGTTAGAAAGCTGGGAGGAGGAGAGAAATCCATTTATTTTAGCTGGGATCAGGGTGTGATCACCACTGGGGATGTGCTCAGCACAGTTCAGTCCCCAGAGGTCTGCTGGGGATGAGGGCTGAACCCTCCTGGGTACCACAGGACAGTGGGAGCTGTGGGAGGTGAAGTACTCTGACAATTCAGCCTCCTTGCAAACCTCTCAACATCTCTCCATCCCTCCATTACTCACCTGGCAGCAACAGGCACAAGAAAAACCCAAGAGAGCTTGAAGCCAACAGGAGCTCATGCCTGGGGCTGTGTGGAGCAATAAGGAGCCAAGTGTCTGCAATAGCTGCTCAGTAAGTGAGCACCACCTCTCTCAGCTGAGACAGGCTTTAGTGGAAGAAATAGGTTGTGACAGAGTAAGTGAAGATGATATCATGGGGAATTAGGGTTGCATGAGCAACCCTGAACCTGGCCTTCCCTAATGCCAAGACCTGAACAAGGCTCTGGGAGCAGCAGTGGGATTTCTGGGGAAGCAGCAGCCCACACTTAATGTAAGAGTAATCACACACTGAATAAAAATACTCCAGTTTTCTGGTTTTTTGAAACCTCCTTATTTCCCTCAAAGACAGAAAGGATATAAGACCTTCATGGCACCATGTTGCCACATACATTACACAATTCCTCCCGACAAATATTGCATTACACCAGGTCACATAATCCTACAACATGCAAGATAACACCTAAGCCATGGGGCAAGCTGGATATCTCTGCTTTTTCAGCCAAAAAATATGCATTCACTGTGGTCTTCAGCTGCTTGACTTTCCTATTCTTGTCTCAGCCCAAAGTCTTCCAAAAAAGTAAAGGTTTCTGGCCAGAGGTGAAGGTTAGTTTGAGGTGTCATGCCCTGGTCTTGGTGCCCTCTGGATTAACCCTACTGGGTCCAGTCCACAGCCCTTCCCAAGCACACACAGCTCATCCAGCAGTGGCATTAAGACACAGAGGTTGTTGCCAACAGCACCTTTTGACTCTGAGCTTCAGCTCTGAACAGTTATCTAAGAATATCTGGGTCTGTGGGTCCTTACCTTTAGCTTTCCTCTGGAACAAGGTTTCAAATCAGCTCAGGATTGCACTCTCTGGAGACAGCAGAGGACCTTCCTCTGCCACACTGCATTGGGAAAAAATCAGTGAAATGACTGAGACAAATCTAAATATAGCATCCTTCTCCATAAGTTAAATATTTTTAATAGCAGTCAAAAAGTCTAGTACAAGTCCAGACTGTCTGGCCACCTCTTCCTGTTCTCCAGGCTGTTAAAGCAATGCCTGTGCTGAGTTTTACTTTGTTAGCAGTAGCTCTTTCTTTTTTTCCAGACCACTGCTTCTCTTCTTCTTGGGGACATTTGCCATCTGTTTTATAATTTCACCATTATCTGATTGTAGGACTCAATGACCTTTCTAGACTTTAATTAAAGTTTCTTTCTTTTTAAATCATCTTCATCAAATTCATGTTTCCAAGCCACCTCTCTTGTGAATATTTTATCATTCTGACTGCAAGGATTACATGACAGAAATATATTAATTACTTTTTATTTTATCAAACTGATGAATTAATCTGTGATTGGGTATGAAAAGGGTAGAAAATGTCTCCTGAAGTCTACACAGATGTCATGTTAGTCATTCTATGAGTCACTTTACAATTTTTACACTGTTTGAGTTTTCAACTGCAAATGCAGGCTTTAGTTGTTCAAACCCAACATGTGACCACCCAGTTAAGCCTCGTTAAGCATTTACAAGAGCTGAACCTGGCTGCTTCCTGCACAGAGCAGTGGCATCACTTTCCCCTGCAGAATGTGCTGAAGATGGTAGAAAGGAGGTAAGGAGGTCATGGTCTACCCCAGGATGGGAGCACTTGGGACATGAACTCCAGGTGGGTGACCTCTGAGCAGGGAAATGCTTCCCCAGGCCCAGATGGAGCTTTCCTGGTGCTCACTGTGGCCCTTTGGCCAGTGCTGCAGGGCTTCTCTGCATGGAGGAGAAATACTCAGTGACAGGCTCCTTTCTCCACTGTGGAATTCTTTGATGGCTGCTGTCAAGTCAGGCTGAGCTTTAGCATCTCTGCTCCACTCCTCATCCATAAAACAGAAGGAGAAGAGAGGAACACACTCCTGCATGTCCCAGGGAGCTGTGGATAAACACATCACACTCTGCCGTGCTGTCAGGAGCTGTGTGTGTGCAGGGACGTTCAAAATCACAAGCTTAGAAAGTCAGCCTGAGCTTTTGAGCAATCAGCAGGACAGGAGTGATTAGTGTCCCCCTCTGCTAGCTTCAGACACAGACACTTCCCTCCAGGCTGGGGAGGAAGGGAGGAACCTCGGTTGCTCTGCTTCCTCTGCTGAAGGCAGCAGAGCCCCAGGGATGAGCTGTGAGTGCAGGCTGGGCTGCATCTGTTCACCTGCTCCCTCTGCCAGGGCTGCTGCTGTCCTGGTGCTTCCAGGGCACACAGCTGGAGGGAAAACCTCTACAGGGGCTGAGAGGTGTTACTCAAATTAGGAACCACATTTATCACTGAACCACCTGGAATATGTTGATCTCTTTATTGTGCTTCCACAATAGCATCACAAGGAAGTGTCACAAAAGTCTGTTTAATGTTTTGTAACGCCAAGTGTGAGGTTTTACAAGAGTATGGCCAGAATGGAATTAGAGGAACAAGCAGCCTAATGTTCAGACTGATAGTTAAATCATGAAAAATAGGAACTACTACTCAACAAACCTCTTAGGAAAGCAAGGAGCAGGTAAGATGACTCCATCCCTCTCTGGTCCCAAATATTCTGTGATCTCATGCAGCCCATCCCTGCCAGCAATGAGGGAAGGACTCTGAAGGCAGGTCTGGAGCAGTTTAACCTCAGGTAACACTGTATTTGTTCTGTGCCTTCTGTACCCTAGAAAAAAACCCTATGGCAAGGAAACTCCACCTTGAATTAATAGAGTTCCAGGTTCACCTAAGGGAAAGAAAAAAAAAAAAACCTGGGAGGTTAAGCCCTGGATATTAAAAATGGGGCCCTGGAACAACACAGTAAGTGTCCAGCTCTCTAACCCATCCAAACACCACTAAATGTGCTCACAGAGTACATGCACAACCTGGCATGAAAGCTGTCAGAACAGAGCTCAGGGAAGGAAGAAATGTCTTTCTCTGGCAGGGAGGAGCACACCTGAACCCCAAGGAGTTTGTGAAGGACACCAGCCATTTCTAACAACCAAAAGACAGCACACTGCTGGTATGCCCATAGAATACTGGTGTTTAGGCTGTCCTAAGCTCCAGCACTGCACTGCTCTGTCTCAGTGTGAGCTACACTTGGAGAAATCTGCCTTTGTTCAGATGTACAACAGTGTAGAACTGTGTACAGCTCTGAACAGCTGTGCAGAGGATACCTCAGTTATGCATGAAATATGCATAAATTGACACTTGAGTTGGGAGTTTTGGCACAGAAGGAGAGCCCTGGCTTTATGAGAGGGCTAGAACAGGAAGGGAACAGTGTGGGCTGTCTCTCCTCAAAGGCATTGAGCCTCTCAAGGTGAGTGAGAGCACCAGTAGTGCTGGAATACCTGGATTATGGGTGGTGAGAAGAGGTATTCTGTGTCATCTGGAAGCCAGACTGATGCTAACTTCCAGTGCACAACCCTCAGGGACACTGCATGTCTTGAAAAATGTGGACATGGAACTTACTTTAAAATTGAGGGAGCAAAGGGAAACTGTTTTCACTAAAGCAGGACAGGGAGCACGGATTCCTCTGCTCTCTTCTTTGGTTTCCTCTAAACCATCTGTGCTAATTGCTGAATTGTTTTGTGCCTTACCCTTCCCCTCCACCCCTGAGAAGTGTCCTAGACATTCACAGACCCTCAATAGGGACACAATATTTTCTTAACTCTCCTGGCACTCTAACCAGGCAGTGCTGTGCCTGTCCATCTGTCCATCCATCCCTCCATCTGCAGGAAGCATCACTCGAGTCTGTCCCCTTGCTCTGGCATGCTGTCTCTCTCCATGCACCCTGCAGTGTCTCTGCTGCTTCCAATTCCCTGTTTCACTGCCCTGCCTGCAGAGCAAAGGATGCTCAGGCCCTTTGGGACTATTAGCTGCTCTGAAAACAAACCCTTCCCCTCCCACGCTGGAGTCTGCCTCACATACCAGCACCTCAGGGAAATAACTCAGCTCCACTGCCTGCTGCTCACCTCCCTGACCAGCTGATCCCACTGATCCCACTGATGGTTCCCTTTCCACTGAATTTATGGCACAGTCCAAACATGTTGCATTTGGGTTTTTCCCCTCTTGCTGTTGGAGAAGGAGGAGTAATTGCATTTGTCACCTCTGATGGCACACCCAGAGCCCAGGGAAAGCGAGCCATTATTCTCATTTACAAACAGGTAGGTAATCTCTTCTCACATGGCCTCAGAAATCTTTGAGCTATCGGAGCAGGCTGTGCCGATTAGCCGATACTGGGAGATTGTCTTCAGCAAAGCAGTAAAAGCCTTAAGTGCACTAGATTGGTTTTTGATTGACTTTTGGAGGAATAGTATATCAGAAGAATCCCAATATGCTCTCCCTGTGGTACTTTAAGTGGATATAATGGTCACAACTGACAGACAGTAATGAGCCTTGTAGACAGGGGCAACTGTATGTTATTTAATTTCCACTAAAGAAGATATCTCAGCATGGAACCTCAGGTCTAAGACAACACACAAACACTCAACAGCCAGATTCAGTTTCTAACAGTGCTGAAGCACAGGGTGGTGCAGTTCCCTCAAATGCTTAAAATTTGGGGGCAAAAATTTTAAATGTCACCAGGCAAGGAATGCAAATAAAAAAATACTTCCTCTTTGGAAAGGCTGAGTGAGAACTCTCTCATACACCCCACTTCCTACCATCTAATGGCTTTCACACAAATCACTTCAAGCTGAAAATGTGAGATTGCTGATTAGTATCTGGGGAATTTCAGCTTGGATGTGGGAGAATGAAACCCCTTTGCATCAAATGTCAGACAGCAAAACATGGACACCCTGCAGCCAGGGATACTGGGGGGTTTTTCTTTGAAGTTGTGAGACTTGAAATAGGGTTTCTTAGAGAACACGGGTTAATTACCCTGTTAGACACTCCACACCAGGTCTCAGGAGGGTCTCCTTGGCTTTCCACTATCTCTTGATTCAGAAAGAGGAGAAGAACATTTTAAAATAACACTTTAATGAAAATTCCGGACGATCCATAAAACATTTGCTAAAATAAACAGGCCTGGTTGGGTGCTTTCATCCACTCTACCAAGATGTAAACAGACTCCTTTCTGACTCGCAGCACTGCTGTTTTCTCATGGTTTCATCCCAATGGACAGCAGGACACTGGATTTCAGCTCTCTCTGGCGGGGTCAGATGGGGCTGAAGGCAGAGCAGGCAGCTGCCAGGCCAGCAGGGAGGAGCCACTGCCCTGAGCATCCCCAGCCAGGACCATTCCCAGGAGAGAAGAGGAGCCAGCCTGCACTGCCTGTGCTGCCCCAGCACCCAGCCCATCACAGGGTCTGTGTCTGCTGCTGCTCCCAGCAGTGCTGGAGTCAGCACAGCACACCCACCTCTCCTGAGCCCCCTCCCAGCACCTCATCCCACTGCCTGGCACACCCCATCCACCACCCATCCCCTCTCCTCGTGGCAGGGGACACAAGTGGCAGGGGAAAATATTATACTGCCCCTGTTCTCATAGGGTTGTAAATAGCTTTAATGGATTTGTGACCCTCCCTTCAATTTCTATAGAGTTTGCCCTATGTGGACCTAAAAACTGGAGCTATTTTAAATGTTTTTTCCTGGTTTTCTCATATTCCTCTTGGTTGTCTCAGCAGTCACCCATCAGCCTGTGCTGCAGCCTATCCACTTACTTCCCTGTCCTCTCATGTCCTCTTTTTAATTACACTCAGACAAAGATGTTAAGTCTCTGACAGATTTGGATAAAATGAGCCTAAGCCTGGAGGTTTTCCTTTATGGCAGCTACAGTTTGTCCCCTCACCTACTAAAGTCAGGGGTCAGTGCCAGCCAGCAGCCACCACACCCTGCAAATGTGCTTAAAGTCCTGATAGTGCAACCCGGATGGGGCACAGACTCATCCAGCCTGCTGTGGGAGCACAGCAGATAAGAGGCTAATGCAAAATCTATAGGAAATTAGAAGGCAGCAAATCTGCTTGTTTAATGAGAGATTTGGGTGCTGAGGCTTGGTCTGCTTTCAGGAAGAGAGGAATTGGTCGCTGCTCAATCCGTCTGCTGCCGAAGCAGAAAGACCAATATTGAGAAAATGCTGTTTGTGTGCTCAGGATGTGTGTCCAAGGGGTCCCAGCTGAAATGCTCCAAGGTGTGTGGAGCCCTGTGCCAGTGACAGCCCGTGAGTCCCTGACAGCCTGGAGCCTCACACAGGGACCCTCACCCACAGCAGCCCTCAGCCCCCATGGATTGGGTGGATAAATGCTTTTATATGTCCCCAAGGGGAGGGAAAACATCCTGGCAAGGAACTCCAGTGAGTTCAGGGCAGGCCTCAGCGTGGCTCTGTAGAGTGGCCTTTTGCTGTGCTGTTTTCAGCACTCAGGCAAGAAGAAGCCAGGGCTGGCCAGGGCTGGCCACCACCCCAGGGCTGCTTCTGCAAGGGCTGAAACCCCTGCTCAGCCACAGCTGCTCTGAGGGGCTGATGGCAGCACCCCAGCATTCCACCCCTTGGGCCATCTTTCCCCAAGTGCTGCTTTCTGTTCATGTGCAAGTTCTGAGTGAATGAAATTAATTCACTGGCAGTGAATTAAAGGGGTTAAAGGCTGCCTAAGAAGTGTGTTTCTAATCCCACAAAGCCATCACAAGCTATTATTTTTCTTTAGTTTAATGTTTTACTTAATTCCTTTGATTTTTTTTTCTTTTCAGATTTTGCAGCATTCTTTTCTCTCCAGAGATGGTCTGAGACTTGCTGCTTGTATGCCTGGGAATGCACTGCATATCTGTAACCCCACTCAACACAACCCCATCCTCCAGCCCACATGAAAGCCCAAATCACACTTGCTGAACTGAGCCAGAGGAGGTAGAGAGGCTTTTCTGGTTCTCTTGTGGTAGCAGGGGGCTGTGACAGCTGGGAGACCCAAGAGTCTCCATGATTTAAATGGGTTTCACTGGTTAGACAAGAGCTGCAAAGCCAGCACAGGCAGCTCCAGAGCTTGCTATGACTGGGTGTAGAAGATTTAAATAACAAAAGACACATACATAAAACTCCTGGTTGCCCTGCCTCCTAATTACAATCCCAATGTACCAATACCTGCCACAGTATTCAGAAACAAAAATTCACACTGGAGCAGTAACTCAACACACAAAAATCTCCTTCCCAAACTCATCTCCTGGTGCCTCCCCTTCTCCTCCCAGTGGGATGAAAGCTCTCACCTTCCCAGAGGCTTTGCAGAAAAACTCACAGTTTGTAAGTTCATTTTTACCAAGCTCTCCATCCCTCAGCACTGGCTCAATGGGCCTTGTCCTTAGAGGAAAGTTCAGGGAAATTAACCCACACAGGAAAGAGCTAAGCAGGATTTGTCTTGCCTCTCACGTTGGGAGTTGAATGACAGGGGAGATGGGATGAGGCTCTGTAGGCTCAGGAGTCTGGAGAGGGTGAGCAGGGACTGATGTCTCATTGCCTTCCACAGCACAGGAACAAGATGGCATCAAACCAGTGGATGGCAGGTTAAAAACAAACAAAAAAGAGGGCTTTCTAAACAAAAAAACCCCAACCAACCAACCAAAAAACACAAAGAAACAAACAAACAAAAAAAATTGAATTAAAACAGCTCTGGGAGCTCCTTGCAGCACTGCCCTGGGGATGCTGAGAGTTTACCTGGCTTCAAGGGGAGACTGAAAGAATGAACATGTCCACAGAAAATAAATCTGGGGGTGGGTAATGAGGCTTGGGAAGTGCCTGGTAGGGGCTGGGGGTTGCTGAGGGAAGCCACTCTCTCACATTTGCAGTGCTCTTACCCTTCTCCCAGTGTGACCAGATCCTGGGGCTGCTCCTGTGTCAAACCCAGAGACTCCATGGGCTGAGCTGGGGCAGCACCTCCAGTCCAGGCTCTGGGGACACTGCAGCACCAGAGGCTGCAGACATGGGTTGGTTCATCAGGAGTGCCCACAGCTGAGCAGTCCAGGAAAGGCACAGATCCATCAGATCTGCAGCTGCCAGGCTGGGCTGGGGCTGCCCCCACAGCCAGACACCTCCCATGGCTCCATCTCTGACTGGCTCCATCTCCAGCTGCACATTCAAAGGAAAAACAGCATCGAGTGCTTAGAGAGTGGCTTTCACTTTCCACCACTTTCTAATCAGAGACTAATTAATTCTCAATGCCCCAGTGAGGTAAATATGTCTGTTTCATGCATTAATACATATATATAGTATGTTTGATCTTTCCTTAACAAGTCCCCATAGCCCTGGAAATCCACACTGAAAACTGAGAGAGGGGGGTAAAAACAGCACCAGCTTTGAAATCCAAAAGATCTTCATTTGTATGTGAGATTGAAAGTAAAAAGAAAATAGTTATTTGGCAGGTCTGTTTCCACTGAGGGATTGGTTTGCCTCAATTTGTATTTAATAAGTGTACCACCAAAAAGTATTTAATGCATAATGTATAATATAATGCAACTAGCACTACACTAAATAATATCCTATGACTTTAAACATTAATGACTGTGTGTGATTATTTCTTTTGAATTTCAAACTACACAGAAAATATTTGTCAGCAGTAAAAATAAGCTTGTGATAGATAAATAAAATATTGGTGCAATAAACCCGAGCCATGATGTGCCTATTTAAATGCATATATACCTCTATTTAATGCAGAACAGTGAATGCTGGTTTTGGATAATATTCTACTAATGTGTACACTACAATATAATAATATTCAACATCTTTTTCCCTTCAGCTGCAGAAGAATTGCCAATTCAGTACAAGACTTGCTGCTGAAGGATATGTTTATACCTTCTCATTTTTATAACTTCTTGGTTTTATGCAAAGATGAAAGAAATCATTTCACCCACATACAGACGGGAGATTTCACACCAACGAGAGTTTAGATGACATAAATCCAATTATTGCCATTTTATTTAACTATAGTTTTTACATTTTTGGGAACTGTGCACTAGGCTCATTCTCTTTACCCAGGGAGGGAACAGCTTTCATGGGAACCTTTGGGACAGCAACAAACTGAGCTCTGGAAAACACATGAGGGTTTTCAGGGCCATGCTTAGATCCAGTTTAAGAACATTCCTAAGGCTGGGAACACATTTAAGTGAGCTGAGTTGATTCAACTTCATAACTGTTATCTGAGCTGAGACTTGAGCTCTTCTATTTTTATTTTTATTTTTTCCAATTGCATCTGATATCACACTTGGCTGGCAAAATAAGATGCAGCACAATATAAATATAAATAAAATATAAATATAAATAAAATACTACAGCAGCACAAAGGCTTGTCACTATGATGATTTTGTAGATCAGAGCCTAAAAGTTTGTCCCTCCCAACATTTTTTAGCCCTTCTGTTGTTCAGAAGACTCCTGGTCTCTGGGAAGCTGCCCTGAGTTGTCACAGGAGACCATCCTGAAGGACCTGATGCTCTTCAAGCCAAAGTCACTCTTGACAACACAAATGTCACTTCACCCCCAGCTTTCACATGGGGCATGGTGCCAGAGGCAAGACTTGGGGGCGTAAGATTGGGAGCTGAACACAGGAAAACCAGCCAGAAATATTAAGGTGCAAAAATATATATATATATATTTAATGAAGTTCTCAAGATGGCCAGATTTTATTGACTTGGACTGAACTTCTTGGGTATGTTCCAAATTAAAAAAAAAATAAAAATGAGGGGAGTGGAATTCTTGGAAATTCAGGCATGAAATATATGGCTTTGTTTCAAGCTTCATAATGAAAAAATAACAAAGTCAAGTACCAGAGCAGTCAGACTTTATGTTCTCAGTAAAACAAAATATTTTGCTTAATATTTCACCTTGCAAAAATACTTTTAAAAATCTACTTTGAACTGATCTAACCTGAGCTTCCTTCACATTTTGGCCAAAGAACAAAAAAATAGAAATCCAGCATTTGCACAGTTCCCTTGTGTTCGTGTGGGTGTCCTATTTTGTTCTGACCCAAAAAAGATCTTTCAGTCCTCTGATTCTTGGTGAAAGGGAGCACCTGTGCCTCCCACCTTGCTCTGCTCAGGATATGGAAGCTGGGCACAGGCAAGTGTCTCAAATGTCTTAAAAAGCCTCTAGAAATTCTGTTTCCAAAGAAAAGTTAAAAGTGTGGAACAAACACAGGTGATACAGAAATATTTCCTTGAGTGTGCTGAGAGCCTGGAACAAAGATCTATGGGGTGCCTCTCTCAGCTGATGGAGAGATGGTTCTTTCTACAGCTCCTCAAGGCAGCATAGGAAAAAATAACTAAATGTATAATCTGGCAATGTACATAAATAGCAATAGGTCAAGGACATGCTCCTTTTGGTACAAGGAGGCCTTTACAAGGCACTCAAATTCTGAATGCTGTGAAAGTGCTGAGTTAACCTATCTGCTGGTAAGTGCAATTTTAACCCAGGGTGCAGGCATTCTTGTGGCACACAGTTGTCAGGGTGGGGCCAGAGTCAGGAAAAGATGGTTTCTGAGGCATTCAGGTCTGTGCCACTGCTTTATTACATGAGAGCCAGTGATAGCTCTGAAGTATGGGCCACATGCTGCTCTCTGTTATACTGGATTAAATCTGTAACCCATAGGGTGCTAAATCTGGGTTTACACTTGCTTTGAAAATGCAGAGCCTGGTCTCTGCCCCTGCAGAGGGTCAGGAGGTGCAAACACTCAGACAGGCACTGCAGCATCCCTGGACTGCACTGAATGCAGCATCCTCTGCAACCCAACTCTCACTCATGAGCACCCAGCCAGTTTTCCAGCCAGCCTATCAGAAAAAAAGGGCCACAGAAGAGCAGAAGTATTCCCAAACCATGAACCACTCAGGGTTTTCTCATGCTGCTCGGTTGATTTTAATGAGGTTTCTTCAAAGAGCTGCAGTGGACACTCTGTGCTTTCACAAAGAGCTGTGCAACCTCTGTCACCTGAACTTCAATTTTCCAATTTCCCTGGTACCTGGAAAGGCAATGCATGGTAATTACACTGAAAGTTATTTTAGCAACTCAATCATTCAAATTTCGCCAAGCTTCTAATAAATTCAGAGAAGCCAAGGTTATGCTATAGACATGGGTGTGTTCACATGTCAGCTTTAGGTATCTAAAAAATTAAAGACTTGACAGCAATTTAGAAAATGAGTTGCTGGGTTTTTTTTCAAACACCAAGGAGATCAAAGGACTGATGCAATTTGGGGAGATGTTGTAATCATTAACTATTTCAGAAGGGATCTCCCAGCCAAGTGTTCAGCTTGAGGAATTGTTTGGAAATGCACAGGATAGCTCTGCATCTCCCAGCCTCAGAACCAGCACAGAAATATGCATGGGATTTACTGTGACAGGGAAAAAAACCTCCTCATTTGGAGTTGAGCTAATCTCAGAGCAGGACAGCTGAGGCAGGAAAAGCCATTTAAGTAATGTCGTGTTTAAAAGGCCTGGTCTGACCTTCATCTCTATCTGCTTTCTTGCAGGACTGCCTCTGAAGTGCTGTACAACATAAATAGCATCTGCCCTGGGATTTTAGCCTGAGCTTAGCAGAAATGGCTCTGGTGGCTGTGATGCACCCTCTCACAGTGATTAGTCACCGAAGTTTTCCAGCTCTTCTGCCATTTGGGGCATATGTTACACTTCTATTTATCCAGACATGATTGGGGAGGCTGCTGATTAGTAGTGACTGAGGGCACTCTTACTCAGCAAACCTGTGTGTCAGATAAAAATAGCAGAAAGCACATAAAAGGGGAGGGTGAGAAGTGGCCCAGCAGAGAAGGCAGCTTTAGGACACAAAGTTTTCCTTCAGCCTCTGAGTCTGTTGGAGTTAAACTTCCCTGCAGAGTCCAGTGATCAGACTGGCAGGGACTGCAAGGACTTTCTTGCCCCCTCTGTAGCACAGGCAGCTTCCCAGGGTGAGTTAAAAAAGAAATTGCTGTTGCAGGGACTTCAGCATTGCTGATTTGCTCAACCTCCTCTGCACTTTTTCTGGTGCATTTATTTTTCTGTATTAAAAAAAAAAGTCCTGGGTCATACAGGGTGTCAAGAGGTTTCTGTAACCTATGGCAGGGTATTGTGTGACTCCTCAAAGTGACTGCCAGGTTCAGGAAGAGGCCAGGAGCAGGATCCCTGCAAACTTTCATGCACAGCTCAACGTGCAGCTGCTGCAGGTTTAATAATGCTTCCCCTCAGTTCATCGCCTCCGTCTGATCACCTTGGCACCACCATCCTTTCCCTGCTCCCTGAATGATGTGGTCACTGACTGGAGCTGGGGAACAGCAGGGGTGATGCTCACTCTTCCCTCACACTGCACAAAATGTCCTGCAGCAAGGAAGGCAGAGGGGGACAGTGCAAATTATGGAGAGAGGGAGGGAGGCAGGGAGGGAGGGAGGGAGGGAGGCACAGCCCTCCAGGGGATGCTCACACAAGGACAGGGCTCGGTGCAGACACAGGAGCAGGGATGAGTCTGCAGAAGCACAAAGGGAGGCTGATAAAACATCAAACCCTAACTGAAAGCAGAGCATAAAACAAACCAAGTGCCAGGCACATGGATGTCCTTGTTGGCTTTAACAATGTTATTCATTCATTTAAAAGCAAGCACACACACACTTTCCAGCCAAGGACCTTGGAGGGGCTGGCAGGCAGCTACAGAGCCTTCTTGGACAGGCCTGAAACCAGAGGAGTAGCTCTAATTCCAGCAGAGATTTTGGGACAAATATTTCATGACATTTCCAAGCTCTGTCTGACCTTCTGGGAACCTCACAAAGTTTCTCAGAGCACTGGCAAGGACAGACTATATATTAAAGGCCTCTTAAAAGCCCAGCAATTCTTAGCACATCCAGCAAGCTGCCAGCACCTGATGGAGCAGAATCAACAGTCCTGACTGGACAGTGAAATCACTCAGAAACATTCAGCCTCAGGCACTCACTTGTAACAGCAATCTGGGCACTGAAGGATTCGAGCATTACTTCTCACCACATCTCACATCTTGTACAGGAAAAAAAAAAAACCAAACCACCAAGCCATGAGACATCTTCTTAGTGCAGATCTAACTTGCCAGGCTCCTAATCCAGAGCTCTGGATAGCCAGGGGCATCATTTCTCCATAGGGTTACCTAATACATCAGAGGGTGGGATGATCCCACATGGATCCTCTGGGAAATCTTGGGATCCCCATTAGCTATTTGTAAATTCCTGCATGAGGTTTCTCTTACAGTTCCTGCCTGGACAGTGTTTCTAGATGCTCCCCACAAGTCTGCAGGCCCCTCCTATGATACCTCATCCAGTCCCCTGGGTTTACAGTCCCCATCACCCAGACAATGAAGGAGGGGTGAGGAAAATTGCAGAAGTGAAGATTAAGGGAAGATTAAGAAGCCCCTGGTTTTCAAACCCAGTTTCCAAAGTTCCTCCTTCCCATCAGACCCCACAGCTCCAGTTGCAAACAGGGCCACTGAAATCACCCTGGGTTTGATCTGGTTTTAACCTGAGGTTAAAAGAACATGTATCCAAACAGGATATCTTTAACCTGGATCATGTCAGAGGTTCAGTGCTCAGTCATTGTCAGGGCAGAGCAGGGCATTGTGATCTGACTCTGACATGTCCCTGTTTCTGCCCCATTTAGATCTGGCCAGCTGAGCCCCCAGGGACCCTGGAGAAACCATTGGTCCCACAAAGGCACCTGGTGAGCAGAAAGGGTTTGCAGAGCTAGCAGAGACACTGAGGAGTGTCTTTGGATTTCCCTAAAAAGCAGAAAACTGCTCTGGTGAGAACACAGGTTTGGTTGCTTCCTTCTGCCAAGATGGAAGTTCACATCCCTCTCTAGAAAGACCTGGAGCAACGTGTGCCTCATCCAAAGTCAACTGTCATGAATGGGAGCTGGGTATTTACTTCCAAGGCCAAAACTTCCAGTCCTTAAACAAACAGAATATGAAATACAGACAGAAAGTGCTCACCATTTCCAGCATGTTTTCAAGGAGCAGTGTTCACTCCCTGAGACTGAGGAGAAATCTTACTAAGACAACAGGAAGAAGTTAATAAAGTTTTTCCATGTGATTTTTATTTGGTGTCAAGTATCAGCCAGTTTGCCCATCTGGGATATTAATAATGCAAATAGTGCTAAAGGTTGCTTTGCTCAGAAAAAGCCACAGGAACTTATAGAGTTCATTAGACTCACATATTTCCTCTCCTCCCATTTAAATAAAGAGAGGGGAGGCCATGCCGTTTCCTTTCACACAGAAGTGTTGGGCTTTGGCAAGGTTTTTACATTATTTAATTAGCCCACTCAGATTTCACTGAATTGGGAATATTCTAGTGACAATAATGTCCCTCTCCTGCTGAGTATCAGAAGGTGGAAAATGAAAAGCTCTGTCATGCAAATGCAGCCTCAGCAAAGTGCCTAAGGTGGTTGGAAAATATCGTTTAGTCCAATTATTCTTCCTGCGATCCTCGTGAATTTGGGGAAATTAAAATGAACCGGAGATGTTCTCCTCTCTAAAACCTGCTGCTGCCTCACCCCATGAAAAAGCCACTCCACAGATCAGCCTTGCCCACTGCTGGTGCAGTGCCCCAGTGCAAACTCACCTTGCAGTTACTATGAAGAAAAACAACCAACACAACAGGACCCAAAATATGATTAGCAGACAAAAGCGCGATCCAGAGCCTAATGTAAAATATCCTCCTGCCGTTCATGGAGTCAGCAAGCAGACAGATGACTCACTGATTGATACATTATCCTGCCCTGCCAACACATCTGGGTATATGGCAAAGTGGAAAACAGTGCATTAATCTCTGTCAGAGGGAAATCAATGGGAATCAGGCACCTAATTCCCTTAGCTGCTTTGGGAAGTCCCGCCCTTTCTCCACTTATCATAAATCAAATTTAAAAGAAAATCTTTCTCTGCCTGTGAACATACTGCATCTGCCCAGCCATGATCTCTTCTCTCTGAAATTCATCCCTCAGCATCTGCTCCTGGGGCCTGAGGACCGTGTGGCTCCATGGTTCTTCCCAAGGTCCATGGATGATGCTGCAAGAGGCTGTTATGGTTTTGTTCCCTGAGTGAGAGTCACCTCCTCTGTACCCTTGTACCCCTAGCTGGTACAAGGGAAAGCAAAATGAAGGTGACACCTTAAAATAAATATAGAACTGAGAATCAATCATTAATTTTGCAGTCAGGTGCCTGCTGGCTGAGCTATTCTGCTCCTCAAAGTGCTGGAGCTTCTGCCTGCAGTAGGAGCATTAGTCAAAATCACTTTTGCTGTTGGGTTGGTACCAGTTCAGCAATTTAGATACATACCTATGAGCAATCCATTCCTTGTTCCTGGCTTGCCATGTTCTGGGTGGGATTTTCATAGGAAAAGCTGATTAATGGCAGGAATTTGAGGGTAACAGAAGGGCTGAGCAAGATGGACACCAGGTGGATTTGTCTTCTGCACAGTCTGGAGCTGGGTCCACAGGGTGGCAAAATGTATTCCCTGCTGACAGGCTGCTGAAGTTGACTCCCAAATCTGTGTGTGGTGGGCTGAGCATGAGCACATCCCCCTAGATTCCCCCCAGAGAAAAAAGTTACACAGGGAGGAGGTCTCCTGAAGAAGAGGTGGTGCTGCCTTCAGACAAAGAGGAAAGAGATGACCACCTGTCCACCCCCCTTTTCCACACCTCTGTGCCAATGCTCCAGAAAGCACCTCAAAACAAACCATGAAAGTACAGGGCAGCCAGTCTGGGGCCAAGTGGGCCTTACACCATGCCCACAGAACCCCCCAGCTCTGCTTCTGCTCAGATCCCTCCACCAGAGAAGATGTGGGTCACTTCCAGCCTGGGCAGAGAAAACATCAGTCTCCAGTATCCACTACTGAACAGCAGTACCCCACCATGCTAAAAGCAAACACATTTTCTTTTTTTGGTCCTCAGGTGGTGGTGTTTTGTTGTGGTGCATTTCTTTTTTCATCTTCAAAAGGCATTGATTCATGTTAAATTGTATAGAAATAATTCTCCTTTCCCAGCACTGCCTAAGTCCCTTTCTGTCACAAAGTCCCACCTCTATAAAGCTTTTGGCTTCCTGCCTATTAATTTTCTCCTTCAGAAATCAGGATATTTCTGAATCAGGGGGACAGACAGAAGTTATCCCTGCAGAGATGTGAGCTCAGCCAGGAGCAGGGAGCACTGTAAGGCCCCAGCTGCACCCCAAAAACACAAGTGCTTCAACACAGACCAGTGATTTCTTATTTTACACTCTGATATTGCTGCTGCACCAAAGGAGTGATGCAAAAACTCCCCAGACAAGAACAAAAGGCAGGAGAGGAGCAGGGGCATCTGGTGGCATTGGGGGCAGAGGATGCAGAGCAGCTTTCTCCAGTGCAGGAAGGAAATGCTTTGTTCAGAGCTTATGCAATTGAAAATGCAGATTCAGACAGACCCAAAGAGTTCACAGATGCATGTCAGGCTGGTTAAAGCAAAAGGGAGCTGGAAGGATTGGCTGACAAAGGGAGGTTTGGCTACAGTATTAACAATTTTTTTAAAATTAACTTTTCTTTGTGAAGCAGTGTTTCAAAAGTTTACACATGATCCCTTCCTATAAATACTAGAGCAAATGTGCATTAAATGTAGCTTATATTTCAGGGGTGTGTGTGTGTAGTAAATAATAAAAAATACACAGTTTCTCTGAAGTGAAATCAGATAACTGGACTGAGATCAAACAAAATGTTTAGAACAGCTTTTTTTTTTTTTTTTCCTCCTTCAGTGTTTTAGCTCAGCTGGCAAATCTGAACATCCATCATCACCCTGCTTATTCTCCCATCCTGTCTGATAATGCATCTCCCCATGGGGATCAGAAGCTGTGGCTTCCCATAAAGCTCACCTTCCAAAAGCACAAGTGAATCAGCCTCAACAAGCCCCACAAGAGCTGCCAAGGAGCTGAAAAAACACACACATGAAAATGAACTAGATCAAATCAGGAGCTGTGCATTCGTTTGACAGGTTGTGTCCTCTGTAGTTAAAATAAACCCACTGTACCAGGGATGTTTTCACTGTAGTGCACAAACATCAAGTGCTAAGAGCATTTCAGTTTATTGCAAAGAATCTGTTTCCCAGCAGCTGCTCCAAATCCAATTGCATTTTTCTCTGATCTTGCTATTTTTGCATCTATCAGAGACTTTAGTCTCCTGCTACTTCTACAGGATCTTAAACCTGACTCTGACAGGCTTCAGGATGCAGGACAGCCCTGAGAAGCCCCTGGCAGAGCAGGCCCTCCTCCTGCAAGCTGCTTTCCATTTGTTTGTGCTGTGGCTGAGTTAATGAGGGTTTGCAGGCACATAAGAAGCAGTGCATCACAGAATCAGAGAATCACAGATTGGTTTGTGTTGGAAGGGAATTTAAAGATTCTTCTAGTGCCAACCCCTTGCTGTGTGCAGGGACATCTTCCACCAGACCAGGTTGCTCAGGGTCACTTCCAGCCTGGCCTTGAACACTGCCAGAGATGCAGCATCCACAGCTTTTCTGGGCAACCTGTTCCACAGTCTCACCACCTTCATAGTAAAGGATTTCTTCCTGCTATCCAGTCCAAACTTATCCTCTCTCAGTTTGAAGCCATTCCCCCTTGTTCTGTCACTCCATGTCTTTGTAAAAAGTCCCTCTGCAGCTCTCCTTGTTTAGGTACTGGGAGGTGCTGTAAGGTCTCTCCAATGCCCTCCCTCCTCCAGGCTGAACAATCCCAACTCTCTCAGCCTTTCCTGGCAGGAATGGTGCTCCAGCAGAGCAGAGTCCTGAGGGGACCCCAGCTCATCCACACCTCCTCCTCATGGCAGGGCTGATAGCCCCCCCCTCTTCACAGCCTGCCCTGAGTGTGCAGTTCATAAATACAGGGGAGAACATGAATTCTACCACTGGTTTGTTTCCTCGAGCCTCTGTGCTGGCCCAGCCCCAGGCCAGTCCTGTCCCACTTGCTGGCAGCACAGCATCATAGCAAAATAAGGATAAAATGCTTCCCCCAGCCATCTGAGCCTCCTCTGGCTGCTTTCCTGGGGGTAAAGGGATGAGCTCCATCAGAATAACAGAGCTGCCTGCATAATCCTACAGCAGGAGTAAACATTCTGCCTGAACTGCTTTGCAGGCACAAACTGAGCTGGCACAGCAGGAAGATGCTACCCCAGTGCATCAAGACTGTGGGTGGCAGAGCTTTTCCCAAGAACCTGAGCTCCTACAAAAGGAAGATAACCCCATTCAGGGTGGAGGATCTTTAATGCAAGTTGGGAAACTCCTGTTCCATTCATTCCAGCAAAGCCCCTTTGCCTCATGCCTGGCAGAGCCTGTGGCAGCACAGGGAGGGAGAGCTCTGGCTGGGATATCACTGCTGGCAGGGTCTGAACCAAAGCTGGGGACACAGCTGCAAAATCAGATGGTGGCTTGGCAAACAGAATTAGCTGAGTGTTGTCACCTTCCTGGCCTCAGAGTGGCTTCCACAGCACATTAGCATTCCTGAGTTTTATCCTTGCCCCTGCACAGCATCTCACCTTGCCTTTGTTTGCCAGCTCTGCTGCCATGGCACCCTGGCACACACCTGGAAATGCCATCATAACTGAGGAAGCAAGGCAAAGCTTTTGCTTGAAAAAGAAATAAATGCTAAATAGTTCAAGTTCTTTTTAGGGAGACTTTTGCCCAGTCCCCAGCAGTGGGTTCTTTCCCCGAGTGATTGGTGTGATGCTGCAACATGATGTGTGCTAGGAAGTGGTAGGTGGGAAAAGAGCTAGCAGGGGAAAAGCCAAGAGCTATAAAGGTGCAGGGAAAAAAAAAAAAAAAAATCAGAGGTGAGATTTCAGCTGTTAACACACAGTTTTGTGTGTGCAAGCAGCACTTGGCACCCACAGTGTGAGGGGTGGGAGTTGTGCTCATTGCTTCACAGGTCACCCTGCCAGCCCTGCTCCTCCACTGGGCCCAAAACAAGGCAAAGCTCAGGTACAACCCATGGACTGGCTGCTGCAGGGGACCTGCATGCCAGAGACCTCCATCTCCCAGGGGCTGGAGCCACCTGGGGTCCACTCACGTGGTGAATGGGCCCTGTGGGGACTGGATGCTGCTCCTCAGGGGGACAGCTGGCTGAGAAACCTGGACCCACCACAGATCAGAAGCAGTATTTGATCTAATTAATGCCAAGAGTGATCATGGAAATCAGTGCAATCACATCCCTCTTCCCATGACATTGCTGCATTCACTTTAATTGGCTTTTCTGTTGGCCCAACATCTCTTGGTTTCTGAGCAGGAGAGGTTTTGGATCACCAGTGCTTGACCCTGTTGAAGGCACTCCAGGAGGCAGCCCCAGGCAGCCCTGGAGGTGGGATGGCAGGATGGTGATGCCTCTCAGGGGTGCAGGGCAGGGCTCAGGATCGTTCCTAAGCACATTCATTTTGTGTTGCTGCCAGAAGCAATCAGCAGCAGGACAGTCAGAGATGTTGGCATGAACATGTTGGTCATTACATTCCAAACTCATCCTCTGGGATTCAGAGAGAGCAGCCTTTATCTCCCTCTCCTGAATAAACAGAACATAAAACCAGGAAAAACTCCCCAGAATACCAACAAACCTTCCAGTTTTCAGCCTAGATTACTTCATGGTTAATTTATTCTTATTTATTCTTATGCAACCTTGGGTTTTTTTGCTTTCTATTTTCCCTGGTGCCTGCCCCTTTGAAGTATTTTTAGATTGAACTCAGATCCCCTCTTTGCCTTTTGCTGGGTAAGACAAGACACACTGTTCTGAGTCTCTCCTAAGATAAATGCTCTATTTTCCTGTCAATCTGCTCTCATTTACAGCCACATCCCAGGAGTGACCAGGACATGAGATCTGGCAGTACAGGGTCAGCCTCACACAACCAACTCCCTTCCCTTTGGGGCTGCCCTTCATGGTGACTCTCCTTTGCTCAGCATCCCATGGGCAGACATCCCTTCTGGAAATGGGGCCCAGGCACTGGAGTGAGGATAAGGACACAATTTCTGATCCTGTCACAGAGTCATAGCATGGTTTGGACTGGGACAATAAAGATCATTTAGTTCCACCCCCTGCTATGGACAGGGACACCTTCCACTTGTCCAGGTTGCTCCAAGCCCCATCCAACCTGGCTGAGAACACTTGCAGGGATGGGGCCACAACTTCTCTGGGCAGCCTGTGCCAGGGCCTCACCACCCTCACAGTAAGGAATTTCTTCCCAAAATCTGGTCTAAATCTATCCTCTTTCAGTTTAAATCCATTCCCTCTCTTCCTATCAAGATGCCCTTATGAAAGATCCCTGTCCAGTTCTCTTGTAGCCCCTTTAGGGTGCTGTAAGGTCAGCTCGGTGCCTTCTCTTCTGCAGGCTGAACAGTCCCAGCTCTCCCAGCCTGTCTCCATCAGCAGAGGGGCCTCAGCCCTCTGAGCATCATCGTGCCCTCCTCTGGACTTGCTCCAACAGCTCCCTGTCCTTCTTGTGTTGGGAGATTCCAGAGAATCTGGTGAGACAGAGGTGGGATCTCACCAGAGCAGAGCAGAGGGGCAGAACCACCCCCCTCACCCTGCTGCCCCCTCTGCTCTTGATCCAGCCCCGTTTCTGTTCACCCTTCTGGGCTGGGAGCCCTCATTGCTGGGTCACAGTGAGCTTCTCATCAGCCAAGACCCCAGGTTCTTCTCCTCAGGGCTGCCCTCTGTCCATTCTCTGCCCAGACTGAATTTGTCCCTGGGGTTGTCCTGACCCATGTGCAGGACCTTGCACTTGGCCTTGTTGAACTGTCCCCACAGCCCAGCAGGTGATGGGAGCTCCTGAACCAACACCAAAGCTGAGGAAGGGAAGCTGCACAAGATGCAGGGATGCAAACAGGAACACCCAGCCCTCCTTTCTGCCAGCTGCTGTGCCTCTACCCATGCTGTGAGAATCAGTGGTGGACATCAGCAAATGCCCTCTTGCTGCCACTCAGGATCTGGTCCCTCCCAGCAGGATGCCCCAGGGTTTGCACAAAGCTCCTCACACCCCAGCAGCTCCCAGCTCTGTGGTCCTGCCCCCACACATCTCATCTTCTCCTTTCTGCCAGGAGCATTTTTGGGAATTTCACAGCGAGGCAGCTCCACGGTGCTCAGCAGTGTTTGCCTGGGAAACAGCAAGCAGCAGAAATGGTCTAAATACTTTCAGGCTTCTGGCAGTTCACAGAGCAATACCCCAGGCAAAGAAAAAGATATCTTGATTAGAATAATTATAATTGTCTTTTCCTTCGTTCTTTCTACAGAAATTCCAGTCTAAATTATCATCTAATTTCAGAGAGCTCCATGACCAAGATTATCTATGAGTCATTTGTAATTATGTGCCAGATTGTATTAAAGCATGAAAATACAAAGGTTTCTCATCAAATACTAAGGGGGTTGGGGGAAGAGAATCAAATTACATTGGAGCAAGATAACTGTTCCAGCCACTTTCTGATTCATGGCATCCAGCAAATGCAAAGGAAAAAAATGGAGAAAATTCTCGTTTTAATAATTGTTTAATTGTGAAAACCGACAAATTACAGGAAATCTCAGTTTAAGGCTGGCATACCATCCCCTTCAGTGCTGCTCTAGAAAACACTGTAAGGAGCTTTAAGACTCTCCCATTCTGACTCTGCACTAATTCCCATGGGAATTTCTACAGCAGCTTCCCCCTGGGCCTGAGTTTAGTGCTAAAAAGTGGATAAAAACTGCCCGTTTAGAAATGCAGTCTGTATCTATCCAAGCAGCTTTAGCTGGGGGCAGCAAACACAGCAGCACACTGTCTTTCTGCACAAAAGAGAACACTCCAGCAGCAGGAAACATCCTGGGACTTCTGCATCTCTCTCTGGCAGCCTCCCTAGCCCGACTCTCCCGGGACAGGAGCTGCACTGGAAAACTGAGACTCTTCTCCCACAGCAGCACATCCATGGCCCCAGCTCTGCAGCACCAGGGAGGAGCCCCAGGGCCAATCCAGGCATCCTGCATTTGAAATAGCCAGAGGGAAGCAAAGGAGAAAATGTTCTCCATGTGGACATGTGGGGAGGAGAGGAAGGAGGAGAGGGGATATTGGAATGAGGGTCATTGGCTGCAGGGGCAAAGTTTGGGGCTGTGTGTCAAGGGAGACCCAGATGACAGCCTTGACAAGGCTCTAATGTGTTCACTTCATAAACAAATTCACACATGAATTATAAAAGAAATATGAACATGCTGCAGAACTTGGATGGGACCAATTGTCCTTCCTCAGAGAACTGAGTCCTGTTTTCCCCACAGAACTGAGCAGTCATAAACAGCAGGGAAAAGTCTCTAACCCCAATGGCCATGTAAAAAATAAAGCACAAGATGATGAGAGCTTCCATGTGATACAAAGCTTTGGGATGAGTCTCCCCACAGATTTTCATGCCTTTGGTTAACTTGGATGCTGCCCATCCAGCCAGAGCCAGGGCTCCTGCACCTGCCTGCCACATTCCAGGGCAGCTCACACCTTCCTCTGCTCTCCACAGCCACAAATGTGGCAGGCAACTCCTCCTCACCTTCACAGGCACAGCTCTTCCAGAGAGCTGCTTTGGGAAGAAATGAACTTTTGTTTTCCTTGACTTTGCTGATGGCCTTGCACAAACCTGCAGTCAGAGCTCTGCCACAATCCCCAGGAATTCCCCATTACCCTGGGAAGGTGTTGCACTGGGATTTGTGCCCTGGAGCCCTGCTCACAGGTTTGCCCAGCTCCAGGGAGAGATACAGGGTTACACAGGTGCCTTCAACCATGCCTGGCTCACACAAGCCAGGTGAAGCAAAAAGGCAATAACAGAACTTATTTACTCAAACAGCACAATCACAAATCTATTTGTAAAATCCAGGGAGCAATTAAATAAAAAATATTGGCATCTAGCATCCCTAGCTTGCCATGGGAACCATCTCCCCCATTCCCAGTCACACAGCCACCCCTGCCAGCTGACCCCATGACACACCTCACTGTGGAAAGGAGAGCCCTCCACATGTGCCCTTAGCACAGCTTTGAAGCCTTCCAGGGGACCTGAAAACCTTGTCTTTTACTCAGAGGCTCAGTCCCTTCCTGCTGCCAGGAGACATCCTGTTGTTTTACTGCTGAATCGAGGACAGCTTGTTCTCCATGGGATGCAAGTGTTTCCTGGAGCCTCAGGTACCTGCCCTGCCCTTTGTGACCCCCTGCCCCAGGGGAGGGCACTGACTCCCCTTTGCCTTCCCTGTCACACTGGTGTGCCTGAAAACAATGAGATCTTTCAGGTGAAGCATCATTTTAAAAAGAGCTCCAGAGGCAGACGGAGCATCTGGAGGGATCAGAGCATCCTGGGAATCTCCCTGGAGGGCTTCTGAAGAGTCCAAGCCACAGCACACGGACACAGGCACCACAGCAGTGAGCCAAGGACAGGAGGAGACCCCCAGCATCCAGGATGTGGCTAAACTTGGCACACATGAACTTCAGATTTCACTGATGGAGCTCACATTAAACAAGCACAGGCACCAGGATGTGACACAACTTGAGTAATAAAGCTTCAGTGTGGGAACTGCCAGAGAAAGAAGCTAGCAGCAGCATCAATAAATGTGCAGGGCAAACGGGCCAGCTGCAATTTATTCTGCATGTGCTTCAGACATTTCACATTGTCTTCATTCCTCACCAAGTTTTTGTGATGCCTGTCGCATGAGCACGTTCTAAACACCAAATTTAGCTGCAATGAGCATTGCTTAGCAGCCTCACAAATGCTCCCCCTGCCTATTGTGGAGGGGAAAATGAAAATTATTAATCAGAGATATTTATGGTGTAACATTTTAGGGTGACTAGTCAGCTTGGCTATACATTAAAAGCTCTTTTGTTTTCTTTTGTGGCACACGGTGGCTGGTTAATAGCAGAAGGGAGGCACTCCAGCCTTTCCTTTCCTCAGAACAATTAGGACTACAAAGGAAAGGTGGGACAGGTGGGAATGGGATTTCCTCACCTCGTTCCTGGTGCCTGAAAGATTGGCACTGTCCCAACAACTCACCAGCAGTTCCTTTATGGAGTGGAGAGCAACAGGCAGCCCAGGGAGCCACCAAGCTAAGAGGATGGCTTTAAATGAAGGAAATGTTCCTAGAGAGTGGAGTGCCTTATGTATATCTGTGGGTGTGGCTGGCACTGCCACACCCAAGAGCACAGAATGGTGAATTTGGAAGCCAATGAGATCAATGGGCCACATCAATGGTGCACAGTGAGAACAGAGCAAGAATGTGACTCCCTGGATGTTTTTGTGTGACCATGGAGACACAGATCTGCTTCTTCCCAGAACAGCCTGGCATGGAAACCTTCCCAACTGCAAAGGTGTTCCTTCACCCACCTGAAATGCAGAAGGAGGGCTCCTTCTTGTCCTTTGTCCCCTTGGCCACCACACGAGCCAGCACTACAATGTGAGAGTTGCAAACTGCAACCTCTGCAGTGCCAAGCCTGGCAGAGCTGTCAGGAGTGGGCTGACTGGAATCCTGCAGGAATCACAGAGCTGTGGGTGGCAATTTGCTGCTCATCAGCCCCGTGGCCACTTGAAGGCTGCGTGCCAGGGCTGAGAGAAGCCCCCACCATGAAGGGCATCTGCTGCAGGGGGCAGAGATGCTTCTCATCTGTCCCTGGGAGAGGGAGGGCTTGTGTTTCTCTTGGCAAGTGACCCTTCTTTCAGGACAGGGCTCCACAGAAATACCCACTGTTGGACAGAGAAAGCAGCAGAACATGACAAGGGTCTGTGTTACCAAAGAGCTGCTCAGGATCTAATGGGGATGACTGCATGGATGGTGACAAAATGTCAGAGGATGTTTCCTATTTGATATAAATATCACAAAGCAGGGGAGAAGATGAAGAGCTGGTGCTTCCCTTGATACATCCCTTCAGTACTGGGATCCTGAAGGGCAGTTCACCCTGATCTCTGCTTCCCAAGCTCATCCTGAGCAGTTGGCAGGGAAACACTGCTTTTTGAGGAAGGAAACTTCACGACAAGTCTTTGAAGCCCACAGGACTTTTCAGACCACCTGTTATTTTCCTCAAGGTTCATAAGTAGAGAAATTCTCCTCTGCTGAGTGTTAATATCCCAGCAAACTGTCCTGTTTTCCCTTCTATGCATTGGTCAGGGAATTCCTAACAGGTCTATAACTAGAGCTCCTGCACACATTAGAGATGTTATTTCTTGCTGGTGTCTAGCTGATCTACACACTCCATCTGGAGAGAAATGGGAAGGCTTTCCTTGAGGAACTGTGCTTAGCTGTGAGGCTCTTCCAACTCTGAAAAACAGCTTTTGCAATTGAATCAGCCAGATCTAGAAAAACCTGAAGGACAAAGGTCCCCAACAACACAAAAAGCTGACACTGAAGCTTGGCCAGGTGTAACATGGTCAGCAGTCCAGGGGAGGAACAAAGGGTTGGACAGCCTAAGGAGGTAGCCAGGCAATTACTCATTTAGGAGGCATTTTTTATTGCTTTTGTGAAGCATGATTCATCTCTCAGTATGTGCATGGACAGTCATCCTCTGGCTGTGCAAAGGAATCAGCACACGCTCCCCTCTCCCTGCTCCCATGAGGCTGAGACCAAAACCAACCCTTGGAGGAAGCAGCTCTGAGAGTCAGCAGCTGCTCACAACATCACAAACAAGAATTCACATGGTTAAAGGAATATAAACCCCTCAGTCAAGGACTGGGTGTTGTGGATGTGAACATATTCCTGTAAGGCAGCTCACACCTCCTAAGAACGTGGCTGCTCAAGAGAGAAATACAGAACTGGAAGAGCCATCAAGGCCTTGAAAGGGTTTTTTTTGTCAACCATGTTCCTACCTGCTTCCAGCACAAGCATCTTATGCCTCAGGAAATTTAGCAAGGGTGGGATAGGGAGGCCAGGTTTTCACAGGGCTGTCCCACATGGACAGGGTCTCAGTGCTCTCCAGCCTCACTCATCCCATCCCCACATGCTGCTGGTGCTGACAACCAGAGATGTCCAGGAGGAGTTGGCACACTGCTGCACTGCCTGTCAGGAGGCTGCCTCCAAGCTTCCCAAAAAATGTCTTGACTGCAGCAAGGGAATGAGGTGAATATACAAGAAATGTACTATTTCTCTGAACTGCATCAAGGTAATGATATTTTCCTCCCCCTTGTACCTCTGTAAATCAGCACGTGACTGTGGGACTCCACAATGCTACACTGATGTAGAACCACTCTTGGGAGGGAACTGGTTGGTGTAAATCATCCCTTTCTATTTCCTAGTACATAATCTGGTGCCAAGTTCTGTCAAAAACACACAGAAAACATTCACTACACTTTTCCAATGGCAATAGTCTGTCTAAACACAACTTTAAATGTCTGCCATTAAAGTTTTCTTCATCTCATTAAAGTGACTTGCAAAACCATCTGCTAGCTAATGAAGAGTTTTTAGAGCTTTAATATTTTATTTTATAATGAAATATACAAAGGGGGAAACAGGACAGGTATTTAAAAAGACAATGGCAACAATCTGCTGTTCTTCCACAGAAAGCTGATGATGTTCACTCCCATGGCTAATTAAAGTGACTGAACACTTCAGCCCCTTGAATATTCCTTGTACAAATAATGCAATTCCTATTCTCAGGATATTTGCCTAACACACAGCAAGTGAAAGCAGCACTTCCAGGAACTATTTCTCAGCATCCTTCTCTTCCAAAACCACCAGTGACTGGTACATTACAGAGAAGGGCAGACAACATTTCTGCTAAGGGTCTACGTGCACTTGCCAAAATCCCTTGGTGGTTCTAGATTCCCTCAGCCCTCACATTCACTTCCTTGAGCTACTCAGAAATTGAACAAGAGATGAGAAATCTTGGTGAGATCATCAAGGACATCAGCCAGGCTCAGAGCAAAGGCATGGGCAAAACCCCAAGGGACAGAACTGCTCTTTCCAGGAAAAGGAGCTGTTGCCATCACAGCCCAGGCCCTTTTCCTGTGGAGCTGCAGAGCTGGACAGGATCTGGCTGTGACCTGTCTGTGATCACCAGCAGGAGGAGAACAAGTGGGGTTCATGCCCCTGTGAGCAATTCATGGCAAGGAGTAAGGGAAGCCATGGGGAGCCATCTCAGATGGTTCCACCACCCCCCTCAGCAGTACTAGGGAGCAGAGAGCTGAAATGAGGAGGAATTTCAGGTCACAGCTTACCAGACCAGGCCTCCACTCACTGTTCACTTCACCTCTGATGTGGGACATCCCTGACTCTGATACCTGGACCAACTGATATTTCCATGTTTCACCATCATTCTGTTTGTGCTGCTTTGCCCTGCTTTTTGTCTCATTTAACATCTCTGCTCCTCAGTAGTGATTGCTTGCTCCTGCTGAGCAGTGAGGAGTCTGCTCAGAAGGAAAGCTGCAATCCTAAGCACAGTCCTTGCAAAATATGGCAATAGAGGGAGTAACTTAAAAAAACACATACATCACACCCCAAAACTCCCTAAAGCACTTTCTTGGACAGCAAGCCACCCTATGGCCCTGTCAACCTAAGATATTAGGTTGGTATTTGTCACAAATTTAATGACAGCTAAGCCTGACTGTGAAAGTAGGCTTGGAATTAACTGGCAGAACTACAGCCTGCCTTCCAAAGCTCTGCTAAGTCCTGCAATGGCTGTGTCTTCATTCTGCCTACTGTTGATCTTCACTTGAGGTGTCACAGATGGCCCTAATTGCTTATCTCCTTCTGAGCTTCATACCTGCTGTGTTAGATTAACAGATGGGACTGATCAATGGGCTGAACACAGCCCTTGGGACCCCTAAACTACCCCTCTGCACAGTGATTAGTGCAATGGCTTCTCCCCACTCACACAGAATTTGTAATCTTCTAACTGATGGAGTCACATCCCACCTTTGCTGCAGCCCCCTTCACTCTGTGCTACATCCACAGGCAGTGACAATGCCTGGGGTCTGTGCTGGGCAGCTTTACAGGGCTGGCACTACCCCTGCTGACAGAGACCTTTTGCCCACCAAGAGGCCAGGGGAGATCACAAAGTCCACACTTGCACATGTGCCAAGAGCACTGGCCAAAAGTCTTTCAGATGGCATCTTATTCATGCAGTGCAGCCAGCAACTCTGAACCAACATAAATTATACTGGGAAGATGAACAAGATGAAAGATCCTTCATCTTACCACAGGCAGAAAATACACTCAGACTCTTCCTCGTGGTGCCTGATGCACCAGAAAGAAAACACAATGATTCACATTGTGCTGATTTGCTGTTGGAGACCTCAGAGCTTATGGCAGGTCCTACTGATTTAATGCACCATACAGCAGTAACTAATAATTTCTCAGTGGCCTTGTGTAAGAGTTTGCTTGAAAGCAGTGAGGAGAGTTTTGAAAACATTTGCTTTAGCTGTATTTTATGCCATGCCAAGCCATGAATCTTACCTGAATGTGCTGGTGTGTGTTGGACTCTCCTCTGTTGAGCTCCCAGAGCACGGGCAGGAATCACAGCTGATACAAGGATTAATCTGTTTCCCAGACACGATGCTGTGCTGAAGAGCTGTTATTCAATTACCACACATCCACCTCAGAGTAAGGCTGTGACCACCTAGAAAGTTCTGACAACCTCAGCCATCCCCATTTATATTAAAAGCAGCAGAATAGGCAACTCCTCTTTGCTGCTTAATTAGGCAAGGCTTGATTACAGAGTAAGGGGCTTTGGACTTAGCACAGTATCTGGTTTTACTCCAGGACTGGTTTTACTCCAGAGCACTTCTATCCCCTCCTTCACTACTGCTACCACCTCTAGAGACTGCTGGTAACAGCACAGATCCTCGAGGGGTGTAAACCAGCAAAGCTCTTCCTGCCTGATGCTCACTCCTTATTGCACAGTCCAGTGCACATCACTACAAAGAATATTGCCTCATCTTCCTGGTTTTAATGCAGCTTTTCTCCTTAACATCAAACTACAACCCTTAAACTCACTCTAAATAATTAATCTATTTTTTTTTCACTCGAGAAACAATGATAGCTCACCATCTCTTCCTCCTCATCTGGCTTGGTGTCCTATCTCTTTCAATACCTTCCAGTGAACTGCTCAGGCTATAAATGATGAATATCATGCAGGATATACCATGAAACAGAAGAGTCTGGAACTCTTGTGTGGAAAGGGGACAACACTGCCTCACCTCTGCTGTTGCCAAGATGCAGCTTTTGCCCTTCAGTCTCTGTGTACAAATCCCTTTTACTTTTCCCACAGAAGAGCACTGAAGAAAAATTACCTGGAAGGAAATCAGAGTGCTGGTGCTGTTTCTTTTCATTGCTCTCTTCAAATTCCTTTAATTTGCTGTATTTTTCTGCTTTTAGAGAATTGAGAAACTTTACTAGGAGCACTGAGAGCAGTGAGAAAGCATTCTTGCTGCAATTTGGCAATAAAAATGGATAACACAGTGATTGCCATCCCTGTGCCCAGTACTGTGTGACTTACTGCCCTCCCACACAATAACAAATGTACAGTTCAGGCTACAAGTTGTTAAATCCTGTGCTCCTGGAGTCCCACAGCAAGAAGGGAATTTTAATTTTGCATTTTTATGAACTGTGTGTGCCTCCCTAATTTCCATGAGAATGCACAACAAGTCCTGTAAGAAAAAATAATTACAATGAAGCAACTCACCAAGTAAATTGGTTATGCCCTAAGTCCTGAATTTTCACTGAGCCTCCTTTCTCATGTACTTAACTCCTTTCATTAAACAACCACCACTCACCAAGATCACTGCCAGGTATCAGGGTGGGCAAAAAACAAACCTGAATAATGTGCTGTAACTCTTCTCTTTTCTTATAGACGAGACAGGAGTAGAAAACTGTAACAGCCTCTCCTGCATTACAAAACATGAACATAAGAACAAATGTGCTATGACCTGCTGGTGACAAATGAAGGTAATATAAAGCCTTGTAAGATTTCAGCTTTATTATCATTATTTAACTTCTGAGACCATTAAAGGAGGCATATTTGATGAATGCAGCTGTGGGGACAGAATGGTTTTTGTTATGAAAGTCTGGTGTGGCAGAGAAGAGAAAAATTAGAGGACCAAGCCAAGAGCTGTACAGCTTGGGAAGAGCAGAAAATATGAGGCCAAGGAGGTCAGTACTTTTTAACAGCTCAGATGTTAGCAGGGAGAGGGCATCCGTGATGGACACTGCTGGAGAAGTTCCCAACTCCCAGTGGAAATGGCTGGAACAGTTGAAGAGAAACTCAGATAAAAACATCCCAATGTCAATGAGAGCAGAAGTGTGCCTTGATCACACTATGGGAACACAGTGAAATGCTGGAATGACACATACTGCCATATCAAATCTACTGTTAATCATCCTTTTATAGGCTAAAACTTTGCAGGAGACACTCCTGAGGATCCAGTATTACCTCTTTTTCCAGCAAAAACTAAAAGGAGCAAACACCCATCTGTACAAAGGGCAGATGTGGATTTTTGTCTCCAAACTGTGGCAGCCAGATGTTGATAAAATAACATGATTTTTAACTCAGCACACACCTTATTTATCAAGAAACAACTTCCAGAAACAAGCACTGGAACAGTTCCACTAAATACACACACCATATATTGTTCCCACAGTCAGTTAATTATACAGCTTAGTGGAAAAGCCTCGTTAATGTTATGTACTTTACTGAAAGTATCTACATCTATCAGTGGAACAGTATGTTGTAAAAAACACTTGCCTGATTGCTGTGTCCTCCCTTTTAGAGACAGAAGAAAGCTCTAAATGACAAATTTTGGCCACGACCAACCAATCATGCAGCAATCAAAACCAAACATTTTTAAGAACTAAGACAGAAAAATCAGAAATCATCAGGAGAGCATCATAGTAACAGATGGGCTATGTAAAGGTTTTATTTTTTATTTACAGCAAATATATTACAGTAAAAAAGGTTAACATGACTCGTGGTTGTGGAAGGGTGGTACATATGCTTACATCAAAAAGGTTTCATTTCCTTGGCACTAACTGAACCGAATACGAGGATTCAACACAAAAATAAGAAACAGAACATTTACTAGGCAAACTCTAACTGTACACATCTGCAACTGGAGATTCAATGCAATCTGAAGAACACAAACAAGTCATCAGGATGGCAAGGACTTTTTTGATGAACATGTTTAACCCTCAAGATAAGGCTGTCTGGCACCATTTAAAAGTTGCTGTACTGAACACACTGATTTAAAGAAATGTCACAGATGATTAAGACACTGGAAATGCACTCAGCACAGTGAAGAAGCCCATTATTTTCCTTATTTCTTCTTTTACTCCCACAATACCAGAGTGTTAAAAGGCTGCATGGCAGACAAGCTGGATGCAACAGCTGGAGAATTTTGCCTGTCAAGCAAAGTGACTTGCAGCATGAGATGTGCTTTCTGCAACAAACCCAATGATACACAGCTTGTGTGGCTTCAAGGAAGATGATCTAAGAATAACAAATGTTGAAGCCTTATAAGCTCTTTACATCATAATCAGAATCCTGAGAAAAGCAGGATCCAAATTACTCCAAGTGAATTCAGGCTTACTTGTACACAGCAAAATTGTCCAGATATACCAACAGTAGTAAACAGACTTAATGCAGTGTTAATCCTTTTACATTTTAATGACTAGCTATAAAAACAGAAACTAGCATGTTCAAATCTGTTTACATTTCCTGAGCTTAGTTAAATGAAGAAGGAATGAACGTTACAAAAATCCCGGTAAGTCACCAATAAATTAAAAATGTACATAACCACTATAGCTTAAGAAGCTCAGAGTGAAGTCTGCCTATCCAATATCTTTCTTTAGGAATCCTGTACAGAAACCATGCCATTAACTTCATCAGCAATACTGAGATGCTATGGAATTGTAGGTCTTTTTTTTTTTTTTCCTTGCTCTTCCAGCAGATTGCCTGATGGCCTTTCCTAATCAAATCATATGAGAGCATTCAAAAACTGCAACCCTCTACTTGCAGTGCACAAAACAATGTTCTCAGCAACACAATGTACTACTGAAATTCAAATTTCCTAGCTGCAGTTATTTGGGTGGGCTCTCAGCCCTCACACACAACACCAGCACCCTGGCAGCAGGTTTGGTATCCTCAGGGGGAACAAACCAGGAGACTGGAGGAAAGACCCTCAGCAATATCCATCTTAGCAGTTTCTTTAAGAGCCAACATCTTGCATTTCAGAAAAGCATTCGACCTACATGAGTCATACACATGTTTATTTATGCATGTTTATTTCCTGCATAGAGAATACTGTGTACCTTGGAATAAAACCCAAGCCTTGAGAATATACTGAGAGTGTATTTGTAGCAGTGCTATGGAAGATTAATTCAAACCCAAACAATCAAACTCAACGGTCTCAAAGACTTGCAGAGCACAAACTTTGATAAAACAAACCACTTTTTAGAAAACTGTCTGCTTATAGCTTACTTCTATTTTATGGTGTAGATAAAAGAGAGGTAGAAAGGTTTATCTCCTCAGTATCAGTTTCTGTGCAGTATTTATAAATTGTCAGAAAAAAATCTATAGCTTTTCAGTGAAAATGCCAGCTTTTCTCCTAGGAATTATAAGGAATCTCTTCTTTCCATTTAAGTGCTGTAAACTAAGTAACTGGAATCTGGTTCAGAAGAGCTATTCTTTCCAGTAGCCTCACCACACCAATTTTGTTACCAAGTTCTGCTTCTAAGAAGTCATTACAGAAACACTCCTGTACAGGGTTCAAAAATTCCTGACAGATACAACCCACCAAACCACATTTACCAGCCAAACAGTATCAAGTCTGCTCCTAAAAAAACCCACTCACTCTTGCTTGACTTGCATGATCCATCTTATGCAAGCTACCAAGAGGGACAGAGAAGAATGGAAGTATGGAAGGCTGTGTGGCCTTTCCCCTCTTTGGTGATGACCTCAGATGTGAGCACCATCATCACCCTGTCTGGCAGAGCATGCTGAAGCAGATTCTCTTCCTGCCATGATCCATTCCCTGTAGCAGGAGGATGGATGGTGCTTTAGTAATGAGCACTCCTCAAAAAAGGTAGCAAGGAAGACCCGACCAGGAGACACAGCTGAACAGAAACCATGCTGGTAAGATAAATATCCATCTTTCCCTGGTGTTAAGAGAAGCCTGCAGCACTACACTTTTCATGATTGTCACCAGATAAGGGAGAGAGATGGAAACATCAGCTGCAGACAAGAGTGTGATCCAGAGTGCAGTGCACTTCCCACGGAGCCAAGAGCCTCGGGCCCAGCAGTGCCAGGGGAAGGCAGGTCAGAGGCACCAGGGTGGGATCTGCCCACAGGGGCTCCACTCCTGACCCCTGCTCTCATGGCACTGCCAGAACTGATCTATCTGTGACAGAGGACCTGCCTGCTGACATTTCGGGGCACACAGGGCTGGAGCTCCAGCTTTATTCACATAGCAACGACTGTTCAAGGGTGGGATTTGAGCCATGAAAGTCAGGCTGCTGCATGGTGACCTTTAATTTACCCAGTGAATGCTAAGCAAATTACATTAAATTAAATTCAGTCAAAGCAGATGCTAGCTTATTTATTAAAAAGCTCAGCTTTCTCTTTCTTTCAACTGGTTTTAGAGACCAGAAGCTCTTGGGAGCAGACCTTCACTCTAACTTAGTCAGGCAAGAGCAGCTCCACAGAGATGGCCAGAGAGACACTCCTGCAGCAACACCAGCCTAAGGAAGACCTGGCTTTCCCTAAGGATGCCCAGCAACAGCTCATGAGCACAGCATCTTTGCCTCCTTGCTCCCTACACTTCCTACCCGACCCAGGTGTTCTCCCTCCTTCCAGAAAATCCACACTGGACTCACAGAGGAAGACAATTCTTCATTGCCTTCTACTGTCAGGTACTTTAAGAAATCTATGAATTGATTAATATAAAGAAGTATTTACTCTGTTTCAGAAAACCAGTACTGCTCTGCAAATATATAACTTGTCATTAACTTCTGACAGGGTTGGGTAAGGGAACTCCTATACAGTAACATGGTCACATTCACAATCCAGCTTGGAAACATTTCCTTCTGTCAGTTTTAGCATGATGAGACATTTAATGCTCCTGTACTCAAATAATCAACAGGGCCTGTCCTTCAACCTGCTCCCTTTCAGCAGTATGCCTAAAAGCAGTCACATAAATAAGAGATGTGCTGCCTTCAGCCACACAGGCTTCATGCTCAGTCTGTTTTGTCACTTTTCTTTTGTTCTCTGGAAACATTACTCCCATTAATTTAATTCTCCTACTATGATCCACCAAAATAAAAATAAATTCAAGTAGGAATCCAAACTGGTTATTGCTGGGTTATGGGTCAATGTAAACTGACCAGACCCAATGCCAACCTCAAATTCACTTCACAAAAGTAAGGATTGTTCGATTACATTTGCTGACCATAGACAGCTTCTTTCACTATTCATACTGTTTGAAGACTGAAGATTTGCTGAGAACAAGACATAGTCCATGTCCCCTGGAAGTAAATGGAGCTAATAGCCATCATCTTCATCCATATCACAGCCATAATCTGAAACACACAAAGACAAGGGCATATAAAAATGCAAATATTCTGGATAGATGGAAGACACAATAGAAGTATTGCTTCTTTAGAGTTGTTTTCTTGCTATGCAACTACAGGATAAGTTTTGCCTTAGGCAAGCATTTAAAAAATCATCTATTTTCTTAGGCCTAAATAAGTTCTTGCATGTACTTCCCTCAATAAAATAAAATTATTTTTAAGCATGTCTGTGTAAATATCTCTTCTCACTTGTCACTAGATCCTCTTTTAGGAATACTTGGCACATATATATGTGAAATACTTGGTTTAATTTAGAGGCTAAGGTGATCAAGCCTGATTGTCACACAAGTGACTTGGCACAGAGTGGCTGATAAGCAGCAGCATTACATTTACAAGCAGGCACAATTTTCACTAGATATAGGCACCAAGGAAAAAGCTGGTTTGTTTATATTATTCATGGATTTATGAGCTGAAATTGCAAGGGTTCAGAGATAGCTCAGAGTTCCCATCAACATCAAAAGAGTCATGGAATGAATCCTGACCAATGCATCTGACTCAGATCTCCCTTATCTTCTTACTTCTAGACTTAAATTTTTTGCCCAGATTTTTTAATCCAGTTTTGTTTTCTTAAACAATGCTGAGTGCAAAGACTGTGTGCTGTGTGTCAGAAGGCAAGTCTGTATGTTTCTAATGCACCAGTTTCTCTTCTCTGTATTTCTGAATGCACTGACACTGATATTTTCTGCTGTGCAGATGAACCTATGGATAATTAGTACATATGAGCACTGAGGAAAGTTAAACTTCATATTCCAAATCCAATACAGGGCAACATCTCACCCAAAGAGACAAGCAAATGCTCAGAAGCAGAATTAAGGGTAATCTATAACGATTTGTATAGAATGGGTGAAGTTCACCATCTGTAATTCATGCAGTTATTCCAGGCAGACAGGTCTAAAATCCATGGAGAAAACTAGGAAGCCAGGAAAGAGTTATGTGCTGTGCTGAGCAGCTCTGCACACCTGCATTCAAATTCTGGGAATCCTCCTTTCCTTTTCCGTTTTATTTTTTAACTCTAATTTTTCAGCTGTTGTCCAGACCAGACAGGGAGTAGTGGAATGTTCTCAGAATGGTTCAAAATTAGTAACATTTACAAAGAAAAAAAAACTCAGTGACCTTTATTCTATTTTTGTGGGGGGTTTATTAATAAACATAGACCCACCCTCCCCCACATGGATGCCTTTTCTTGGGAACGTTATTCTAATAATAAATGCAGGCAACAAACTGTTTTTCCTACAGTTCAGCAATTATTTTCCAGCAGAGAAATCAATTTAAAAGCAACAGACACTTTTGTGAAATGTATACATATTGTCCACGAAAGCTAAACGAATAGTGATGGAAAGATTTTTGCAGTAAATAACACTTCAGTAGAAAACTTATTTCCATCTTGAGTCTTCACAACCCATAATTAGCAGCTCCCATTTTAAAAATAATTTTGTGTATTTTCAAAGCTTAACTTCTAAAGGGAAGTTTTTAATAAAGGATAAATGTGGATGTGTCCAGCTAGGAAAAACCACAGTGGAGAGGAGACTGCCTTTTCCTGCCAGCAAAGAAATCTAATTAAACCAGTGGCTTTGCTGGGTAACCCACAGAAATTAGCACACATCTGTGTACCATACATACACCACCAATGCCATTCCTGCACTTGGGGAACAACTGCTTCCTCCTAACACCTTCCCCAGAAACAGAGTGTGATGATTTGTTCTGTTCTGAGCTGGACAGACACGTCCCCAGGGCTCATGGACAACCTGGACATCACTGCAGCCTCCACTGAGGAGGCACAGGGAGCAGGGAGGGGAGGCTCAGGGGGCCTCAGGCACTGCTAATGGAGGGGTTACTGACCCCCTAACTCCTCAGATCCACCTTAATAAACCTAATTCTGGAGAACACCTCACACTTCAGTTTGTTCTTGAGAAGCCCTCTTAGCCTAAAGCTCGAGATGCAGTTTTCTCAGGAGGAGTCTCTAAGGTCAAGTTTCAGACAGGATTCCAGGCTTCCCACAGGAATGGGCAATGCTGAAAAGGCAGCAGGAGCTCTGGGACAGGAACAAGCAGGGGAACCCTGTGTGTCCCAACCTCTGCAAGAACAAAGGCCACAGCACCAGGAGATGGTAACCCCAGCTCACCATTTCCCCCCATTAACTGCAGGGCGCTCATGCAGTGATCTTCATCCTCTTCTACCTCTTCCTCTTCCACCTCTTCATCAGGGTTGTAAGCTACTGGGCCACTCTCCACAAGCACAGCAGCTGGTTTTTCTACATCAGAGGCTTCAGCCTGTGCATTTGGAAAGGTAACCTGCATAAAAGAAGAGAGAACAGTAGAGCAGCCCTTCCTTTGGTCCAGTATTTGCACAGAACTTTAGCAGTTTTCAAACAATAGGGACAGGAGAGGTGGAAGCTCATGTCCAGTGCTACAGGTTCAGCTGTTCTAATGAAAGTCTGAATGAAAGTCAGGCAAAACCACCCAGTTTTGGCTTAGTCCAGAACCAGGCAACTGAAATATCCTGTAATGGTAACAGCAGAACAAGGATTCTCCGGCAAGAACAAGGGGAGGAGAAATTTGGGAGCAAAGGCTCCTCAGTAAAGCTCTGTGAGAAAACTTACAAACCTCTCCCATGGTGTGCTCAACTCACATCAGGCCTATTACAAAATAACAACGTTATTGACAATTTAATGATAGCAAAAATGTACCCTTCAAATCAGAAGAAGCCCAACATGTATTAGTTTTGACAGCTCTGGTTGGATTTATTTGGCGGCGCAATGAGCTGTGGAACAAATAGCACTCTGTAGACAGCACTTAATGTGATGGCAGAGCACTCAGTTGATAATACACACTGGCACCTGTACCATTACTTATGGAATTCATCAGAATAATGATCTCCAAACACCAACCTGAGAATCAATCATGGACCTGTTCCGTACATGGTTCTCCCCAGCTGCTCCAAGGTTAGGCAGGACACGGCATGGAGGGAGGGAAAGGGCAACACCACAAGGGAATTGAGGTGAATTTGGAGTAGGTAATGCTGTCTTTGGTTCACTAAGGAGAGATCTGGGAACAGGGCAGGAAGCAGCAACAAAGCCTGTGCCAGCACAGCCCAGGCTCTGGTCTTTCTGCTCTTTCTTCTCATTTTCATGGTGTGCTCAGTCTGGAGCTCCATCTCCTTCTCTCATCCAGGGAAGGAACATCACAGGAGCTTTACCTCCATCAGCTCTGTTAATAGGGTACTTTCCACACCCATTCTGTACTTGGGGAGTGTTTGGGGTTCATACACTAGAGCCCATGGCACACAAAACCAGCCACTTAGTAGCATTTGGAAGAACCTTAAAGAATAACCATGAATGCTGTATTGACATGTAAAGAATTCTGAGAAGGGAATACTGACAGTACCTGTCACCAGTCAGCTGTTACCAGCACCAAGTCATCTTCCCTAATAAGAAAGATGGAAAAGACTGGGACCACTTCCTTGGAAGGACAGTGGTGAAGTGCTTCTAAAAATGAATGGTCCAAAGGAGACCAAAAACCCCAACTCCTCTGGTCCATACCATGAGAAAAGTGCTACAGTGCTCTAAGTTTTAAATTACAGTACAACTATGCACTGCTGCATGTTCTCCAATTCCATTGGCAGCAAGCTCTGATAAAATGATGCAGTTTATTATTATTTATTTATTTATTTATAAGTGTATTTACTTGGGATGCAGTAGCTCCCAGCATCCCTGTAACTCCAGGCACTTCAGAGATACACCATAAGAGAAAATCCCTGTACCAGAAAGTTGATAGTCTAATTATTCAAACATCAAAGCTGCTCCTGAACTTGTCATACACCATGACAGTCAGCCTAAAGAATCTGCCTGAGACTTTTCAAAGTCACCTCAGGGTTTGCTCCAATAGCTCATTAATAGGGCAAAAGACACCCATTAATTTTAATAGAAAATCAAGTATTTAGATATTCGGATCAGTCAAAGACAGGTTTTCATGATTTTTTAATGCTCAAATTAATCATATTATTTAGAGGAACTTCCCTCCAGTTTATATTTCCTACCACTGCTTTTGCCCCTAGAGTCCATCCTGGTATAAGCAGAAATAGACACAAGAGTTTGAAACAAATCAGCATCATAATACACATCAAATTTTATGTTTAAAAGTATCCATCTGCTCTGAAAAAGTGGGTGAATATAAAGGAGCTACAATTGAGTCATTATTTTTTAAAATTGCACCATGCTAATTAAAATGTGACCTTCTTCTAATTATCATGTCCATTTCCAGACTGCTGTACTTCTAAAATGTGCAGAGTTTTCTAATGAGCATAGAATAAGAAGTGAAAATGTATTTCCCTAGGCAGGATATCAAACTGTTTCTGAAAATCAATGACTTTTAGTAATTTTAAAAATAAGGCAGTCAAACAACACCTTTAAATAGAACTTCCTGAATTCACTTCCAGACATCCTGGACTGGAGTTTGGCACTTAGCTTTATGTATGGATGGACAACTGTCAAAGGTGTTAAACTACCCAAGGGAACTGGTTCACTTTCAGAAGGGTGTCAGTGTCACACATTCATGGGCAAGAGGGACAAATACCTTTGGTATACTGAATTTTTAGATATGCAGTAGACAGCTAGTTGTACACAAAATGCCTGTGAATACTCTGTACAGTGTGAAAATAATAGTGAAAGAAAGCAGCTATCATTGTTATCTGGTTACACTATCTGATTATAATCATGATCCCTTTGGGAGGTACACAAAGCCACCCAAGGAGGGCTTCTGGCAGTGGCCAATTACCAGCACTAATTTTGCTGTGGCACTATACATTTTCAAACTAGACAAAGCAAAGAGAAAGCCAGGCTGTATAGGGTAAGCTCTTTCCACACTGGTCTCTGACAGAAGCTCAGCCCATTCCTGGGGTCAGCTCTGGCTGCACAAAAGTGGAATTTGCAAAGTCCTTCTTCTCTGGGGACAGTCCAAGAAATAGGCACAAGCTCTGCCCTCTCCTACTCCTCCTGACCATTTATTTGACATGGACCTTTTTAAATGCTTGCAGGGAGTTTTCTCTTTTTGGCTGTCCAGTGAAGCATCATGAGGCTGTGCTAATGTTCCTAATGGATAATTAAGGCAAGTCTGGGTTAGAAAACAGCCAATTTCAGCTTTGCAGTGCTCACAGTAACCAATTCCTGGCCTGATCAGACAAACAAGACTCATTTCTTTTACCCTTATCTACCACATGACCAGAGCCAGGCTGAAAATAGCTTGTGGGAATTTCCAAACTCAACCTGCTGCACCAGGAGAAGTGCTGGACTTTTCATACCTCTTCAGTGGCAGCCTTCTTAGCAAACTGGGTTGAAATCAAGGGTCTTAATCTGCAAAGAAAGAAAGAAAAAATGCTGAACATCAGAAAAGTTGCACAAGAGTTTGACACAGAGTATCCACTCTCCAAACAGTGAAAGCACTTTGCTAGTGTTATGTTGTGCAATTACTTTTTTAATGATTTAAGATAAAGAGCAGAGAGCCACAAATGCCACAATAATTAACACACACATTCTCTTGGAAGCATCTGTCCCAGATCAAGGTAATAATAAAAGATGCCAGCACAGTAGCAAAACCTCATCTCAAACTGCAGCCCCAGCTTCTCCCCAAGGTCTTTGAAATAGCTGCGTTTGTCACATTTTACAAAAATCAAAAGAAAACTGATTTTTTGGAAGAATGCAGACATGGCAAGACTGGGCCACACTTTGATTACCCAGCACTGGTCTGCAACTGCTTCTCTGCATCTGATGATACAGAGAGGATACCAGTAAGATTATGCATGCAGGATACCACAATCATCACAGGCAAGAATTTAACATCCAGCTACAGCAATCATCAAAAAAACCCCAGGGACCCTGAATACCTTGCATGAGAAATTACAGATATTGAGCATAAACAATTTTTAAAACTCTGCATCAGATGTGAAAGAGACCTGCATATTTGGGGCAGAAGAGCTGGATCAGTATAACTTTACAACTAAGTGTTAAATATTATTACTTCTGAAAAACATTTCATAGTGTGTTGTTTCCTTACAGCCAAGAAGGCTGCTCTCAATCCATCATTTAGTGTTACTTTCTGGTCTCTCCTGCTCATCTAGATGTATCTAGTCACGAAGAGGATGACTTGCTTTCTACAGAAACACTGCTCAGACAGCTCCTCAAGCACGTCTTTTAACGAAGTCTAAGCAAACAACTTAATGAATACCAATTTATGCCTCCAGAAATACAGCCTTTTATGATAAGCAGTATTTTACTCTCATTTTTCTCTTAGTCATTCGTCCTTGTTAACACACAGAAACTCCTTGTTTTCCTACTTATTTATTTATTTCAAATAATCAGCAGGAGGAAACAAAACCCCAGAGAATGAGCAGGGGAGACTCAGATCATTATCTCTGATGTTGGAGACAATATTAAAATACAAAATATTAGCTAAGCTCCAGAAAGGTTCAAAAACTGGTCATCTCTGAAATGCTTTGCAGGACCCAAAAGGCATTTCAGCAACTGAAGTAATTGAAGGTGCCTCCTCCCAGCAGATCAAAACAAAAAGATGCTAAGGGAATATTTCAGGAGCTGTGCCACTGAAGAATCCAGAACACATTATTCTGCCACAGATACTTCTTTTCATACTATGTAATTACAAAAAAATTCAAGAAAGAGATTCTCTTGACCTACATAAATATCTATTACTTACAAATCCTGGTCAACTTCTGGGCTTGGAGAGATTATATTTGAAGACATGGACACACTCCTCCCTATGTGCTCAGCCTTCTCTTTCCATTATCTAACCCCAATTGTAGAGTTTTCACCTTTAAATGCTGTCTAGTCCAACCTGCTGCAAGGAGCAGGGATACCTTCAACCTGACCAGGTTGCTCAGAGCCTGTCCAACCTGACCCTGAATGTTTCCAGGGACAGGAAATCCACCACCTCTCTGGGCCTGTGCCATTGCCTCACCACCCTCATAACAAAAAAATTTATTCCTTAATTCCTGAGATTTGAGAGTATCTACCTACTTTCAATCACTGCTTTTCAAAAAATCACCCTGTTTAGATGCTTATAAACATGTGGATGCAACAAAGTCAAAAGGTTGCATAGCTGAAGGATTCTAATTACCAAACAGGTTGTGTGCTTCATTGACATGACTAAAAAACACCCAACATTGGTAAGAAATGAAGGACTTTTATTTTAAATTCATAGTCATGATTATTGTAATTAACATTGTACCAAAGATAGCACCTTTTCCCTCCTGCTACCCAAAGACATCAGACCTCCCTGGAGCACCCTGAAAATATTTCCTCCCCCCAATTAAAATCAAGCTGTTGAGTAAGACTCACAAGGTAATCAGAAACTGCTGACATTTCTTTTAGAGCAAATTATACATGTGCTCACACAGTGAAGAAAACAATCACAGCTACAGGAAGCAGAGTAAACATTCCAGTTTCATTTTAATTAAAATGGTCCCCTAATGAAAATAAAAAGATTCACGTTTATGAAAAGCCTATTTGCAAAAACTTTAGTGCTACATCCAAGAGCCCTTCTATACCATTTCTCAGCAGCAAGGGACTCTCACACCCAAAATGAAATTAAAGCTGTATTTCTGTTCCACTCACAGCGTGCACATCTTTACTTCCTTACTACAAAAACAGCATTGCCATCTGATTTGGGCAATACAGTTTCTCTCTCAGCATAGTATAAAAAAGTATCCAAAAGCACTGGGGTGGATCCTGCTCCTGCCATGGATGGTCAGCACCTGCTGCAGGCCAGATCCAAAGGTGGATCTCATCACCTGGGTGGAATGGCCCAGCCCACTGCCCCTCCATACTATCTGCTTCCTAAAACACTAGCCACAAACTGGAAAAAGGTAAAACCATGGGAAAGAGAGACAAAAACTTATTTCCCCACTGAAATAATGGCTTTGATTCAAACTACAGCTGTAAAAGTTATAAATATATAACCCCTTTGGCTCTCCTTATGCCTATGGAGAACCCTGCTATTACTGTACAAAACCATTTAAGAAGGTTTTATAGTTGGGGTGTTATTTTGTTTCTTAAATGCCCCAATGTTCTGACCTCCTTAAACCACAGCAGCTGCTGCCACACCAGCCATATGGAGCAATAAATTACTGGCTGCCATGGCTACAGATACAGGCTCCTTCTGCTGTCTGGCTGCACCTCAGAGGGTGGAAAAAAGTGTCTTCATGGAAAAGCACGACTGCTTTTGAGGCTGGGATAGGCCGGAGTATTAATGATCAAAAAGCACCTTGAAAAAATAAGTAATTGAAGTATCTCATCCAACTTTCACTGGGCATGACTAAACCTCATCTGTAGAAGGCTACACACATGCACATACACACTACAGAAGAAAGATCCTGTCCATCAAAGTCCAGACTGAATTAGGGGTTCACAAGCTCCATAAATAATAACATCCTACATTAATGTACAATTCCATGTATACTGAAGTGACAACAGCATCCATTTAAAATGTAATGTTGTGACTGGGAAATAACGAGGCTCCTGGTCTTCCAAAGCGTGTTAGTTGTCATTCACTATTTATGGTGACTTCTAGTTTGGGGCATTTTCCTTTTGAACTCTGCAAATTAAAACAGTACCTTGTGGGAGGGAAAAACAGAACAAGCAACTTTCTGAACAGCAATGTGATCCGTAAAAGAGGATAAAAAAGATTTCACACAGCCCCAAGTGTGTTACATCCACACTTCAAACTACTTCAAAAATTATGCAGATCTACTAATGCTCATGTCAGCCAACACACATAACACTGGAAGCAGATTATCTTGACATGTTTGTGACAAAAACTAATGGCATGGTACAAGGCATCAGAGGCTGCTCCCTGCCGAATCTGCTCTGCTCTCAGCTGAGATGTGCACGATAACGTCTGGGTTTGTCCTCCAGCTTAACAATTTAAAAGAAGATTCAATATAATAGCTCCTGACAGGGCTGGAGATCACACAGACTGAACTTTCAAAGTGTTTTTCTCTGCAAAACAAGCTGGCTGTGACAAACAACAGTTTTTATTTTGCTTATTATTTAATAACAAAAGATTATACAGCATAGTACATAAAAGAGAAAGAGCAGTGAGAGGTAATAAACCCACCTCACTTGCATCAGACTGTTCATCCACCAAAAAGTTCGACAATACCATAACAATCTCCTCAGTGCAATCCTGCAAGTAATTTGGAAACTCACCCAAAGCTCTTTTCTTACTGAATTTTAATTTAATCCACCCATGTAGGGAATATCTCATTGCTGCTACCACCCATGCTAATTTTATACACGGATGGTCCCAGAATACTCAGTGGGAAGCAGAGACTGAACAGAGCCCACAGCCACAAGCCTGCAGTGTAATTATGCAGGTCATCCAAGACAACTGCCCATGAAACCTATATATCCATGCACAGGCCTTTCATGTGCAGGGCCAGAAAAAACTATTGAGAAATGACTCAACAAGAGACAGGTCAGGTTCTTCACGCCGGCCGAGATCCTCCTCCCACCTGAGGCCAGATGGTTTTGCCTCAGGAGGTCAGTTTACTAGACATCTGTGTGAGAAGGAAATTAATATAAATGTTTATACAGGCTAAGAGTGCCCTTTAATTAGGTACTGTCAATGTTATCCTTACCGGAAAGCTGGGAATTACCTCTCTGCAAGGATTTAAATCTCTTCTTGGAAACACAACAGCATCAGGAGATACTGCCCACTGTCCTGCCACTGGGTCAGGACAAAGGGGTGACCTTCCTGGACTTGGATGACTGCTGTTTTCCAGAGGGCAAATCAAAGGCTGCAGTGACAACCATAACCCTGGAGCACTTCAGGGTTTGCACATCCAGCTGTGGATCCCACCATCCTCTACATCTGCTTCTGCCTGAGGGCCAGATGCTCACAGGAGCTGCTCTCTCTGCTCGAGAGGAAATGAAGGCACACAGCCAAGGCCAGGGCTGGCTGTGACACTCATGAACAGCAGCATGATGCCCTGAAGACAGGGGCTGGGGGTCAGGGTGCACTGCACCACCTCAGAAGTCCAGATACAACCACAGACAGCATCATGCTCTGCAGAATGACAGAGCACCTGTGATGCTCACACCTTGAAACCGTGTGTGCCTGAATGAGAGGTAGGCAGGTGGTTCTGGCTTTCTCAAGATCAGGCTCTTCACCCTGTCCAGCTCACCATCACTGTGAAAGCCCCAAGGAGTTTCCCTGAATCATTCCCCCAAGTGCCAGGGCTGCAGAGACCCCAACTAATGGCAGAAAGACTCCAGCTAAGAGCATGTCCAAACTGCCATGAGCTCAGCTCCCGCACAGCGAGGTCCCTTTGGAGATGGCTCAGTGCTGCCAGATGTGACTGAAGGAGCAGCAGGCAGAGTCTGAACCCTCCTGGATACTAACAGACAGCTGAGCCAGTTCCTGCTAACTCTGCTCCAACATCCCTGCCTGAACTCCAACTCCACCAACAGTCGGTGCTTTTGTTTCTGAGCAAGCAACACTACGGAAAGAGCCACTTCAAGCAGGAAAAAAGCAAACTGAAGTTGACAACAAAAATTAAAGTGAAATGAGGAATTGTTCCCACTTCTGATTCCCACTCAGTCCTCTTTCATGCTGGATCAGAGGAGCTTGGCTTTCATCAGTGCAGCACCAGACAACACGGCACTGAGAACATCCTCAGTGCTAATGAGAGCACCTCTCCCAGCAAATGCCTGGGACTGAGCACTGAGGGACCAAAACTCCCAGAAGAAAACTGGAAAAAAGTAAGAATCTCTACCATTCACTAAGGAATAGATTTACCACTGAGGAACTAAGCACCTACATCACTCACCAACAGGTTTTTGAAAAGCAGGAACTTTATAGTGTGTCATGAGTTAAACACCTATTTCAGGCTTTTCAGAGAGGGGCAGGGGTTATAACATCTGTCTTCAATAACCAGCTCAGAGTGGGCAATATTTTTCTGCATAGCTGCAACACTTTTTCCTCAATTAGATGCTGGAAAATAGCAACTTGCTGTTCTTCCCACTGACTAAACAGACAGATATTCAACAGCAAGAATGAAAAGAATGACATCTAAGACCACCTCACTGGAATCAAATGAAATTAGGTTCCTGCAGCAGATCCCAAACAGTATCTGCAGATATCTGCTTCTAAAGGAAATTGCTGCAGACCATGGGAAATTACAATTGCTTCAGGACAAGACAGGCTGACTGATCTAATATTTCTGGTTGACACACCTTTTTCCTGGGTTTGTCAATAAAGACACTGATGAGCTCATCTCTCCACAGGTCAGGAAAGTATTGGTTGAAAATATGTTATTCCTTTCACCATGGAAATTTTTCCAGATGAAATGATGGCAGCAAGGCAAATCTGCACCTTGCTGAGAAAAGCTACTTAAAATAAGGAAGCTATGAAGCATTTTAATGAAGGTAAATGAGTAATCATAATGGTCTCAGTTAAGCAAGTCTAATGGCAGTGTCACTTTTAAAACATGGGTGTGAGACAACTCATGTGGTGACAATCCATATGCCTTAACTATCGTGCAGCGCCGTCTTTCAAATGGTAACAGAATGCAACTGCTATGGCAGAAAGAGCCATTATTAGCAGATAAGGCAAATAAAAATAATTTTAAAACGGTGCTTGAAACTATAGTAACAAGAAGTGAAATTTTAAAAGTTAAATGAACACATTATCATCTCAACAGAAGGATTATGCTATTGAAAAATTCTCAGCAGTAGCACTGCCGTCTGTTTCTGGTGCAAATGTATTTTTCTAGACTCAAGCAAGGAGGATTACAGATATTTGCTTTTGGACAAGTGTTTTGATCAATCTTAACCTCATGAAAGCTTCAAATGAAGCAAAAGATAAAAAGAAAACACCTTAGTAACCTGCAGTCTCTGGGAACAATTCATTGAGGTTGTTATACCCAAAGGTGATGCCAGATCGATTGCTGGATCTTCCCTGTTGACATTACAAGGACAAAAACCATGCCAGACAAAAGAGGAACTCACTTCTTCCACAACTCTAGCAGCCTATACCACTGGGCAAATTCGGTTTCTCTCATCCAATTATGCAGGCAAAACTAATATTTCAGAATTCAGGCAACTATAGATTCATACAAGTAATCCATCAAGGAATAAAGATGGATGACTGATTTTTTTTTTTCCTTATGTCTGGTCTATTATACATTAAAGAACAATTTCACTGGCAGCCATCTGGAAATCAATGTATTCCAAGCTTTATTTTATGATTACCAACATTCCCCTTCATAACTCATTTCTAATTATAAGCAATAAATCATTCCTTCTTGCTTGTAATTTATAACAGCCAATTATGGCAAACCTCTTATTTAAATAGCAAATCTCACTGTAAAACATCACATATTTTGAGGTATGCACAGAACATCTAATCAGGCAGCCAAATGGTAGAACAGTGATTTAACGTGGGTTTTGCAGCCACCAACAAGATACAGGTGGAAGACTCCACCCTCCCCTGTGATCTGTACACATCAGAACTTTTCAAAACTGAAAGCACAGGTCTCATCTGCTTGACTTTATGTAGAGGAGAATTACATGCAGCAATAAGTGAGCCAGGACACAACTCAGGGAAGGCTGGTGTCAAGGATTCCCTTTACTGTGTCAGGAAATGAATAAAGAGGCTGTGGCAGAAGAAGCTGTAGGTTGGTTAAATAAGAACTTCTGGGCAATGTTTCATTTTAGGAACTAACAGTGAAAGAACACAGCTCTAAAATTAATATTTAAAAAAACAACTCAAGTAGATTTTCCCGTGTCTGGATTTGTGTTTGAAATGGGCTGGCCTCCTCCCCCCAAGCCAAAGGACTCCCCCATGCACTGCCCAGGTGCTCAACACCACACCTACTCCCTGTTACATGGGTTTTGTAGGTGTTAGCACAGAGTATGAGCAAGGCATTCACTCAGATCACTTCTCCCCATCCCTCCCAGCCAGGAGAGAATCAGGCAGAAAGAACAAAGCAATGAAACCGTCGGCAGAGAAAAAGTGTCACCAAATAAATCCAGATTCTTCCTTTGGGGAGAGGCCTTTAATGGTGGTTTGCTGTGGCAACTTTTATCAACAGAACACCAGCAAAGAAATGCAGTGGAGGATGTCAGATAAGACCAAACAGGGTCAGTCCAAAAGCACAAGCAAGGACACAGAAAAGATTTTAGTTATATTTGTTCTTCAGTGTAGGTCTGAGTAACAGGCATGTGAGTGCAAACACAAGAGAGAGGCTTCTTATAAATAGCTCTGCTGGGATTTGACCGTTAGGAAAAAAACCTCACTCTTGTCAGAAAAGTATTTGATACAATTTTGGATACAGAATTTATTACATGAGAAACTGATCTCAGGAAAGTGGAAGTGGTTCCCACTGAGATTTTATTCGGTCATCACACAGCTCGAGCCTGTTCCAGCTTCACATTGTGTCATCTGGTAAGCGTTTACAGTAGGAATCTAGGGAACTGGATTTGGAAAAAATCCATCACAACTGACCTAAATCTGATCTGACCTGAATAATCAAACTGAATACCAAATTCAAAAATGGCCAAACAAGAGAGAGGAGCGGGAATCCTTCAGCTGCAGGAGTTATCTCACAATCTCCTCGGCCATACTGGGTTAGGCACCACTCTTTTCTTTTCCCAAACAGCCATGGTGATGGAAGCTATGTGAACATCCCCTTGTTCCAAAGGTGTCAAAGACAAATGCACAAGTGCTGCAGGCTCCACTGTGCTCCCTTTCCTTTTGAGATACCATTCACTCTTGAGAGAACGTGGTGGTGCATTCCTCCCTGCCAGGCCACGCTATGATCTAAGCAAAGCACCTGGAAACGGGGAATGGAAGAGAGCAAGTGAATAAGAAAATCCAAAGAGAATGCTTTGGAAGGGCAGTGGTGACCATGTAAGTACCATCTGGCTGTGTCTTTGCTACAGAGTCACCCCAGAGGGTGGCCTTGGCTGACATGGTGCTGCAAGAACCACTAGGAAATGTTTTGTTAGACCCACAGCCACACCAGCCCACCCTACAACCACACTGTCACAACTACACTTGTCACCAAGCCCTGCCCATTGCTGCTTCAGGGGGTTACACTGCCAGCACTGCTTTATTGCTGAGACACTGAGCTGAAGATACACAGGTGCAGCACCTCCTAAGCAACACACAGCAACTCTTCACAGATGGATCATTATTTACAGAGACCTTGTAGTGATGTGTTCAACAAAAAGTTTCACCACTTTCAAGATTCCTTATCTTCTTTTTATGAGAGATCTAAGTATTATTTATTAGTCTTCTCCACACACAAAGCTCAAAGGCATTTTAACATCTGGTTTACTCTCTCAGCAGTGAGAACAAAAACACTCTGAGGAAAACTAAAAAATCACTGGCTTGATGTCGGTGAAACTTGGGTAGTATTTCTGGCAAAAACTTTGAACAAGGATACAAAAAACAGCCTGTAGAAAACTAAAGGGAGGGAGAAACAGACACCAAAGTCTATAAATTTCATTTTGAAAATAAGGCGTCATTCTCATTATGCCTGTGGATGTGTATCTTCCCCAAACAAAGTTTGAAAAGCTTTATATAAACTACACTTCTAAGCAAGCTTGTAATTAGCTAGGGGCAGGCTTGGCTTTAATTACAGCTTGAAGAGGCACACATTATGGAAATACTTAGCTAATAACCACAGCGATGCTCTGTTGATGGCTGAGGTCAGGCCAGCATGTGATTGCCATGTAACCACCTGAGTGCTTTCTGTCCTGGGTAAACTGGGCTCCCTAATGAAGCAGCAGGACTGGTCTGTCAGGTCTTCCTCCCTGCTCTGCCACAGGCTAAGGCAGGCTTTGCCTGTATGGCAGTGCTGAGATGTCCTGAGTGCCTGCATCTGGCCTCGCCTCTCCTTACAAGAATGCTGTGGGATATTGTTCTCACCTCACCTGGAGATGCTGTGCAAAAGGAACCTGACAGAGAGAGATGAAACTGCACCATTTCAGCATGAGGAAGAACAGCCTGCACCCAGTGCATGAATTGGTCAAGTATCAGCATACACTGTGAATGCATATACATTAACCTGGACAGCTTTTTTCAAAGTTAATATGAGGTTGATCCCACATCCCATCCCAAAAACCCAACAGGATAGTCAACAGGAAGAATATACCTCCAATACAACATTCCTGCAAGTTCACACAGCTCTTTCACAATTTTGGATCCAACCTTTACTGGCATAAGAAAGGACCAGAAAGTAAGCTGTGCTTTATTCCAACCTCAGAAACTGCTTGCCTGGCAATCTCCACTTGTATAAGTATGCATGGATAATGAAGAGCAAAACCAATACAAATCACTGGGAAAATGGCTATTTACCACTGAATATGACACAAGCTTAAAATATGCATTGCTACACACTGTGGGTGCTTGCTCATACACTCTGTCATGTACCAGTGAATCCCTGAACTGGGTCACAGAAGCCCTTCATGATCCAGAGGTCTTGTCTCCTCCACAATGCATTTGGTATAGATAAAGAGATGAGTATAAAAAGGCAGCCACATTTTTTTACAGAAAAAAAATTCCAAATGGAAATGTTATGAAGGAAAACAATACTAATTGCTGTCTTAAAATCTGTGTACAATACCTGCAACTGCTTTTGAGAGATGAGAATGCTGCTGATGTGGGGAGCAGACAGCACCATCTTCTCTGGTGTGTATAAGGTTACACATCTGTGGTGAAGTTAGGTGAGGTTTGCAGGAGATCCTATGTGTAAAGCAGACTTACTTGATAGTGTTTTGCTTTAATACAGTTTATATCCAGTGTTAACAGACAGAATTATCCAATAGAAAGCTCACTCTAATTGCAGGGGAGATGCCTCTCACAGCTGCTCATGCTGGTTTAACTGGAGCAATTGGAAAACCTGTCCAGGTGAAGAGTGTACTGCTCACAGTCAGCTGCACGTGGCTGGTGAACAGAGGGCAGCTCTGGGCCACCAGTCCCTAATCTGGCTCAGTCAAAACAAGCCAGGTCAGCCTGAGGAGACCTCTGCTAAGTATTACCTTTGAAATTGCTGGAGTTTTCACAATCAGTTGAAGGGCACTTGCACAAGCAGGTCAGGCAGCAGATCTGAGCACAGGGAAGCTCAGTTCAGCTGGGAAGATGTTTTCCTGACCTTGGCTTTCAGCCAAGACTCCCAGCACCTCCTCTGCACTGAGCCCTCACCTGCAGAGGAGAAAGGCTGAGCCCAATCTCCAGCACTGACAGCCAAAATTTCTGTAACTGGGAATCAGCCACTCCCCGTCAAAGCAAAACACAGCAAAACCCATGTGACAAGATCTATTTAAAAATCCTTACTCCACCTCAAGTTTTTACTCAACCCATCCAAGAAATTGTGGCCCCTGGTGTGTACTTTTTCAGCCAACAAAAATCCAGCTTCTGAGAAGGGCCCGTGTAAAAGCCAGGCAAGCAATTCCTCTTGCTGAACATCCTCTCCTCCACTTCACTGTAGCTATGGAAGATACATTAAAAAGAAAATTACTGCAGCTACAAGGCTCCATTCAAAAACTGCTCATGCACATCCTCAGCTCTGTGCACACAGAAATACTGAGGGGCTGGAGTTGTCCTTCAGCATTGTGCTGCTCCATCTGAGAGGGAGTCACATAAATGCTGTGTAAGCTGCACTCCTACCACAATTACTAAGATATGGGCTGTGAACAGTAAAAGAAGTTCAACTGACCATGAAATGTGCAAATAATACAATAAATAGATATTTATACACTGTCTTATTTATACAGATTTCCTCCTTCCCATCCAATTATTCATATTTTGTCACCGTATTGTGTCTAGTTTTTCAGACAATTCTGGACATATAACAGATTTTAGTACAACTCTAGTGACCATGTGTAAAATCTTAAACAAATGCCATCTCAAGTAAATCCCTGCTTTTTCCTTTGTACTTAGCAGAGCTTGCTCTCCAACCCCGTCGTGAAATAATTGTATTCAACAGAGAAGACAGCAAATTCCCACTGTAGTTCAAATCCCTCTAAATACTAACCTATGTTTGAAGATCAATAAAAAAATGTACTTTCAGGTTAATCTTCTGCCTCCTTTCTTTTTTTTTTTTTTTATATATTTTGAACTTCAACTCCTTGCAATAATTCAAAGAAACAGATATTCCTGCAAGACCTGAGCTACTTGAAGTGAAGTGCTCAGCAGCCTTGTGAGGCTGGGGATTCACAGCCCCTTTCCAGGCTTTGTGCCGCACCCTCTCCAAAGGAAGGGGCTCCCCACCGCACACAAAGACCAGGCTGTTTGGGCTGAAGTCACAACTTCAAAGACCAGCAGCACAGAATTTGCCAACTCGCTCGGCCATTCAAGCAAATGTCAACTGAAACAAAAGCACACCGAGGAAAAGTTGTTACCGAATGCCACGCTAGGAAAATAATGCAAATTTGTATCAATGATCAACTTAGCTTTAACTGAGCCTAATGAGCAAGCTGCTTAAGTTCTTTTTTTTTTTCATCACCACACTCATTTTGCTCTCTAAAGGCATTTCTGAATCCTCAGTTTCAGAAAAAAAACTTGATTAAAAAAAAAAACCAAACTAGTGACACCCTCCCCTGCTTTTTAAAGAAACTTCAATGCATAAAGTTTAGATCTCCTACATTCTGTACTTGGTCAAAATATGCAGCAAATGCCTAAGAAGTGCTTGGCCCCAGGGAGACAACAGCCTGCACAGACTCACTGGTAACACACCCCCGCCTTTCAGCTGTTTAATCTCCGTACACTGTATTTCCTTTATCAGCACCACAGCATCGCTCCACTTTGCCTTAGTTTTTTGTGTCTACAAAGTATCGTGAGAACTTCAATACTTGGCAAGCTAACACATGGGCTTTTAGCATGACATCACAGATCTCTGGGTTACTTTGCTCCGTTGGTTAGTAAAATGTTACAGCAAATAAACAGTTGTATAAAAGAGGTTTTTTTGTTGTGTGGGGTTTTTTTTTAATGCAATTTAAGTGCTATATTGCAACATAAACACTTTTTACTGTGCATGTTTATATAGAAAAAGTTTTACAGAGTAAACTGCTTTAAAGAAACTGAATCAGATTTAACACACGCACAATAGACCTACATTAGAAATTAATTTGGTAGCAATTTATGATCCTTTGGTGTGAATTTTCACAGTCATTCTTAGAGCAAGAATATATAAGTTCAGAAGTGTTATGTTTTGCCTGGCCTCAATGGGGAAATTACGGTTCTAAGGTTCTTGTTACCTCTGGGCTTCTGAGTATTAATAATTTATGTGAAAATCTTAATACAAGAGAACAAGAAAGCAGCCTAACCTCTTAAACAAAATACATGTTTCTACCATAAACACACTTCACACAAGGATGCTAAAACCAATTGCCAACACTGGCACAAGATGTTCAATCCGATATTGAATTAATTTACTGCCTCTACATCTTCCCACTGAACTCTGATGCCTGGGCAAGCAGTCCCAACCTTCAAATCCCTCATCCAACTCACAGGACAAATATGAAAAAATACACTTCAGGGATGGCATACGAGTGATGCGGTGTTTGCACCAAACGGCAGCACCACGCAGAGAGCCCGGGAGCAGATTTCTCTCATCTCTCAACAAAAGCAGTCTGGGGAGGTGCTGTCGCTGCAGTCGTGCCCTGGGCTCCTGGCCCACCAGCCCTGCTGGCAGCACAAGGATGTGTTTGGCAAAACCCCACTGGAGCAGCTCCCCTCGCCTGCCATGCGCCGGTCCCTGCGATGCCCCGCAGTCCCCAGTAAGAGCTGTCAGTGTTTAATGCACTTCAGCTCAGACACAAAATCTGTGGGGTGTTCCAGCTCCCAGGAGCTCAGGGCACAGGCTCGGGAGCTTGGGATCACCAATCACTCTCCTGTAGACATCACCTGAACAAATCCTCCAGGGTGATGCAGGAGGCCGGGCTGATGCTGATGCCTCACCCACCAAACCCAGCTCTGCCCTCCTCCCATTTCCCAGTTTTCAGGAGAGGACTCCATCAGACTCACCCCAGCATCAGCAACAGCATCTCAGACCCGACCAAACCCAATTGCTCCCCCATGCTGGCATCCACCTTGGCCAGCAAGCAAATCCAGGTTTGTGTCCTCTCACACAACCAGTGTTTTTGCAGCCTGGCTTTTGCTTTCCTTTCCCTCACATATTTCAACATCACAGATCATATGTGAAGATCTGAAAGCCCCTTACATTTTTTAAGGATAACAACACCCCAAGTAGGTATCTTTAGCAGCAAGAGCTAAAAAGTGAAGACTCTACATGTCAAACTGCAACTCAAAGTTGGCTTTAGTTCTGACATGAACAGCGTGCAAGCCTCATATTTATTAAAAACAGATGAAACAAGTCCCAATTCTTTTTGAATAGCAAAACTACTGACGAGACCTGGTGGAGTTTAGCACAGCGGGAGGTTTAGTTGTCTATCACCACACGTTTAAACACTTGAGGTCTCTGCAATAAATGTTGAATTGAATTCACCATCAAAAGACAAAATCCATGTTCTATCTGCCAAAACCTTTAGCAGCCCAAACAGAAAATGTCACAATTGATTTTCAGCGAGGGTATAGAAATAAAAAACAACGTTTTCTAGTCTTTAGGGGACAGATAGATAGACAGATAAACAGCATGACAGACAGATGAATTTATTGCTACAGGTAATTTTTTATTCCTCCTAAGCAAAAATCAGGCTTCAAATGGATTGTTACAGCTAAACAGATTAAGAAAAAAACCCAACTAATGAGTAATTTTATAGTTAAATTCTCTGGTCTGTCACAACCATCGGCCTAGAGGTATAAAGCAAGCAGATTTTTTTTCTAAACCACTACTGTTTTATTTGCATTAAGGTTAAAGAGTTTCCTCTCTCCTTGACTGGTGTCAGATATAGTAAAATAAAACCATTTGAAAGGAGAAAAAGAAAACCCGCCCTGAGAGATTAAAAGTGCTGCTTTGGAGGCTCTTCTCCTCCCTCTCCACTTCTCTGACAAAGTCATGAACTACCTTTGGGCTCACTTCTCACCACAGAGCTGCTGCTGGGGTTTGTCTGCAGAGCCCTCCCAAACCCAGTCCCACTCACCCTCTGGCCAGGAGATGCATTTGCTGATGCACTCAGAGATTCCTTCTTCTCTCTAAATTTAGCACGGGTTTCAAACTCCTGATTTAAAGAGTGCAGTGAAATCCAGAGCAAAGGAAACGCGAGCCAGTGCCTGTAAACTCTCAAGGCTGACTCCCAGCATTTACTGAACACACGATGCTGCAGCGGCTGCTGAGCTGATAAGCTGTCTGCTCTGCTCACTGCCAGGCTCCCATGTTTGAGGACTGTGAAATAAGCAACTTCATACACTGCTGTAAGGGAATTAATGCCAATATTAGAAAAACTCATTTGAATAATCAGGCTCTGCAAAATGCAGGCCCACTAAGCAGCAAGCTGGACCACTTTCAAAGCTACCACGTAACCTGTTTTCAAACAAACCTTTCGACATGAACAACTGACCTGCACCCAGCATCAGATTTTAGTTTGCCCCTTCTGTCAGCTACACAAAAAAAACCAAAAAAAAACCAAACAAAAAACTTAAAGCAACTGGTCCTACTTGAAATGGTAAAACATCTGTGAGAACAGCCACCAGAGTGGGGAAATAATTAGCTGATGATTTGTTTCTTTAGGACTAAACCCACTTTAAGAGGGTCAACAGGAGCAATGGTGGAGAGAGGTCAAGACAGCTCCACTTCACATCAGCACGGCCCTGGGTTGCAGGCAGGAGCTTTCAGCTGCCTCCATTCCAAAAAGCATGAGACAGCCCCACTCATGCAGGAGAAACAAACCAGCCCTGGTGATTTACAAACTCCTTTTAAGATGTTTTCAAACCCTTTTGCACTTCTACTTGTGTGAGCAGCCAGAGAAAAGAAACTTTTCAGGTGCTGACTTCAATGAAGAGAGATGAAACTGGCCCAGCCTGGCATCTTCATCTTCCCCTCTCACCCATTAGTGACTGGGACATGCAGCACCCTCTGCACACAGTTATGGTTCACCTCCAGCTACAAAGGATCATTGGAAGTGAGTAAATGCTTCACCATCACCATTTATCTTTCTTCCAGTTCATGAGTGCACTCAGGAAGAAATTTGGACTTCATCTAATCAGATACCCCTCCAAAAGGAGACAAAGATCTTAATTCACTTCAGTATTTGGCATTGAACCTTTATTTTGACTACACTGTCTTCCAACACAGCACCCAACCTTACCACCACTGAGACTCCTGCTGTCCCACTGCAATCAGCCTTTTCCTCAGCTGTATCCCAGCTCTAGCATGCCATATGCTGCTGTTTCCATCATCTACACTCCAAAAGCTTGCACACCTCCTTGTTCATGGGCTCCTCACTCCACTAGTGGCTCACACTCTAGATGGGGCTTCAGCATTTCCTCCAGATCAACACCACTATTTTCTCTCCTGCTGAAACCACACTAATGACTCCCATTCTGTCATCTGCAGAGGCAAATTGTCCTCCAAGACAGGCCTAATGCCTCCCTAATCTGTCACATGCTGTTCCTCAATGAGTGGCCCAAATTGGTCTTTTTGTAGAGCCTCATATCTAATTTGCAGTCCACTATCTCTTTATCATTTTCAGCCTTATGGCTTTTACAGCTTCTGCTCCCATGTTCGTCTGCATTTCAGATTGTATTTCTTTGGATGCATTAGCCTGGATGTTTTCCAAGATGCTCTTTTTTATTTCCTACTCTCAGTTATATTTTTTTTCCTTAGCAGCACTACTTTGCACAGCCATTTTCAGTCGACTTTGCTGTATGACTCACTTTATTGTCTCCTGCAGATTTCATTAGTGCAGTTCTCCAAGTCATTATGGGGTAGGACTGAATATCATGAATTGTACAAGCTTTCCACAAAACATCTTTCAAGTTAGCACCCTCCTTGCTGTTCACTTTGGCAGTTGTGGAACTGCTCCTCAAAAGGAAAGAACTTGGGGTAAGAGAATCTGCCTAAACAGAGAAAGTTCCCTAAAGTGCTAGGGGAGGAAAATCCTAACAGAGAATCCGTGTGTGTTATCACCATTAGCTCCTGGAAGACTTTGGTTTTTCCCATGACCTGTTTTGTTAGGTATTTGAAGGTAACTCCTTGCCAGGAACAGATGGTGTTCAAGCAGACAACTGGCAAAGGATCCAGAAGAGTGCACTGAGATGGTGGTGTGTGAAAGTCTGGCCCATTATCCAAAACAACGGTATGAATACAACAGGAGCTGCCAAAAGGCATTGTTTTGGAAAGAAAATGTAGTAAGTAGGACAAAAAAACCCTGTAGGTGACGAAATATAAGAAACTTTCTGATACAAGGATGGTGCCTTGGCTATTAGCTCAATTTTTGAATTTGTATCAAATAGTCTACAGATGGTTGGAAGTGAGTAATGCTTTGACACGTGCCTACATAAAAGAATATGATAATGATCTTCCACAGATGTGATAGCACAATTAAAATAATGGACAAGAGAAGCACTTTTTGAGAAACACTTAACACCAAACAAATCTTAATGCTCCACCAAATGCCTTCAAGTGGCTGAATAAATTTCCTCCCCATTTTTACTCCAATATTACCTTATTTCAGACCAAAAAAAGGATAACACAGGAGACCTTCAAAAGAATTACACTATACATTATGTATGGGTCTCAGATAATCCCTGCTAACTCCAAAAACATTTCATTTTCAGAAATTGCATACTCCCCCAGCATAAACATTTGTAATGATGCAAAATTGAACCAGAAGGGATCTATCCCCTTTCTAATGCTAAATATTGCACAAGTAACTACCATCTTTGCAATCTTAATGCTGCATCAACACAATATCCAAAATAGAATACAAAATTGAGAATAAATTGTTAGGAGATTACTCTTCAAGAAAACTATTGCCAGTAAGCTCCTAATAAGACCTGTCACTTTGACCTTCACGCATATTTTTTAACACCTTCACTTGCTGCAATGTTTGTGTGAGTCTAAGTGCAATGAAGAGCCCATTTAGGGAGCAGTCCCTTAGGCATTATGCCTCAGCAAGCCACAACCTTGAAATACCCATGGAACCATTTAAAATATTTACAGCCCCCAAGGTCAAGCTCTGGAGTGCCTGGACAGAAATCCATCACACTCTGAGAAATGGAAACATTTCTGCCAAACCTCCCTCCCTGAAAAAAGTATGGTTAACAACAATGTCAAAGAATTGTTTTAAGCAAACCCTGCAGATACAAGGAAACTCACATATTTTTTCTCATAACTCACATCTCTGCAAAACACAGGTAACATTAATTTTTAGAATGCCCCCTATAAAATCAGGAAGGAAGCCTAACCACAAGATTTCAAGCCTTTATTTTGAATGACTATTTCTGGGGAGCAGGGGATGCTGCAGATGGGAAGCCAGAGCCAGCATTACAATTCTAAGTGCCAAACACAGCAGCAGAAAAGCCCCATAAAGCTGTTTACCAAAGACTGCCCTGTTGCTCTATTACTCATCAGGGGGCAGTGGGGCCAGAGCAGCTGCTGCATTTCAGGTTGTGATGTAACTCTGTATTGCTGCAAAGCCTCCCTGAATGCCCTGAGGTGTCATCACCCGCTCATGCCAGCTCCGTATTTCTCTCATATCAGTGCATGTATCTATCATGTAATGGACATATAAGCAACTCCACACTTTGCAACATCACAATCCATTTAGAATTCACTTTTTGCCCCTTAAGCATCCCTCCCTGCACATCATCTGTAAATTATTTTGATTAGGGCATCTTAAGTACAGTCAAATGATTTTGATTACGATATGATGTTCTCATAATTGAGCAATTCAGGGAAAGTTCTAGTTTTATGCAGACACCATTTTGAAAGAAGCTGTTCACTCTGTTCCTCCCACTTAAACAGCAAGTTGATCTTTCTCATCCTAACCAACAACTGAAGAGCTACAAAGCCCACAAAACGATACTTGCATAACCATTAAGTGAATGTTTGCTGCAATCAAGGCAATAATTAAAAGCCATTAAAAACAAGCCACAGGCTGACCCAGCATCAGTCTCAACCCTCTCAGGCAATGAGAACTGTCACTAGAAGTGACAACTTTCTGGCTCATCAGGACACTGGCAAAAAAAAGGCCCCAAGAAATCTCGTAATTTTTTTTAACAAGATCCTAGTCTATCTCACAAGTGAGGTTTTCCACTGCCAGATGGTCGATAGGAATGCTAATGGAAAGAGTTGAAGCTGAAATAAATCTGCCACTTTTAATCAATCACAGACAACCGTGTCATCAATAAGGGACTCGTGTTATGACAAACTCCCTTTGCTTCTATACAAGTGAATTTGATTAAATTCATCACACCTATGTATTCATTACCCATACTGGGCAACTCTAACATAGATGTTTTTGAGGGTTAAAGGTTATTTTTGAGGTTATTCCTCCCCTAGCAACGCAGTGATTTTGGATTTATCCTGAAAAAACAACAGTTACTAAATGTTAGAAGATATTTAGATAGTAAACTAGTTGGAGAAAAAAAATAAACAAACAAAAACCATCAAAACCAAACCCCACATCACTATAAGCTCAGAAAGTCCCATTAATTTAGAGAATCATAAAACAATTTGGGTTGGAAGTGACCTTTAAAGGCCATTTAGTCCAACCCCCAAAAATCAGCTACTACCTAAAAGAAATGCACTCCTTACTTCCGAATCCACACAAACAGGGTGCACTCTCCACTGTTTAGAAAAGATAATTATGAAAAGATAACTATGCAATATTTAGAAAAATAAAGAAATATTTATTATTTATTATTTTAAATATAATAACTATTTATATTAATATTTATGACACTCCATTTATGTCTCTCACACTCCACTCCAACCTCTCCAAACATTTGGTGACCACAAAAAACTATAAAGGCAGAAGTCACCAAGATAAACAGGTTCCTTTGTGAAAATTGGAAGTACAAAGAGGAGATCCAACAGAGCTCCCCCATAAAGGGGAAGGAGTCAACCACATGCCACACAGCCATCAGCTGTAGAACTGGGGATCTTGCTTCAGGAAAGAAAGGGAATGACCAAAGGAAATAAGATGGCAACCAGTAGAATATTACACTTTGCTACTTCCATTGCTTACTGGTTGTTTTCCAAACATATTTTTAAGAGAGACTTCCAAATTCAGCCTCAGTATGAATCGTGTCTTTTTGCTTTCACTGACAATTGTCCATCACTGTTTCAAAATGTAATTGCAAAACCAAGACTCTACGATTAGGTGAAGGAAATCTAATATTTTCCTAGATTAGAGGCAATATGGGATTCAGTTGCTTGAAAGAAAAAATAATAAATGACCGAAGTTACTATTGCACAAGAGCAAACAAGTCATTTCAAATCCATTTACAGAGACACAGGAAATTATAATTAGCCCAAACTTCATAACTTGTCTATCAGTACAGCAATAAATACATCACTAAAGATGCTTCTCCCTCCTCAACAAATTACAAACTCACAGTATCTAACAAACAAAGACTGTACGTCAAAACAAAAAATTCTTAAGGTGGATTTGCAGCTCTCACTGGGAAAAATCAGGCTGACACAGACACTCCTTCCCTTCTCTTCATCAGCCAACTGAGAGATGACATCTCTGCAAAGATGAGCAGCAGAAATTAAGCAGTCACAGTTTGCTTGGGTTTCTTTTTTTTTTTTACATCCCCATCCAAGAGTAACTGTGCTGGACAGGATCACTGGAACAGCATGATCATCCTTCAGTATCATTTTGAAGGAATATAGAATTGTGTCTGCACACAGAGAACACTGTGGATCCATTTTATGAAATAATGAATGCCAGGATGAGTATCCTGATATCTCCGAAATTTAAACCCAACAATTTTTATTCCAGTAATAATACTCTGAAAGATAATATGTTGGAGTTATTATAGACTGCTGCAGCATCATAGATTAGTTTCACAGTATTGATTCTCAGGAGACCAAAATGGCAGATCCGTGAATGTTCCCTACAGTTAAATCAGTGAGCCCCTTTCAGCATTTCTGAATTATTTTTCTCTATTTTCTTATTTAATTTTTTTAAGCCTTTGAAGTTCTAAGGGAAAGAAAAACACAGCTATTTTCTCCTCTTCATGGAAAATGAAAGGTTCTTTTTCTAGATTTTGAGAGAACTAGAGTCAAAAACAACGTGCTTGGGAGCCTAAGCCAGACAGAAAAAAAATAAATCACATTGAGATATACTCAGTAAGAGCTGAAGAAAGATCATTAATAACAAGGGTGATGCCCATCCTAAAGAGTCTCACAAAATAAGAAAAGAAAATATTTGCATCAATAGAATAGACAGCATCTACAGTAACTTAATTATTTGAGAAAGCTGCAGCATAAATTGGCAAAAATTCAGACGTTTTAAAGTAGATTGTTTCACCATTTTGTCCCAGAAGTATTCACAATGCCTGAGTACATCCATTCAGTCAAAGGGTTGCCTAGTTAGGGACAGAGCCTCACCATTTTGTGTGGTGCCTGTATACATACCAAAAAATCCCATATACATACCAAAATACACCAAAATACACATTGCTCAGGTGTGAGAGCATGAATCAAAGTCCACCAAGGTCAGTGGGACAAACTCCAGGCCCAGGTAAGTACAGAAAATCTTCAGGTGATCCATTAACAGAAGATTTGGCAGATTGGAATCACTTACCTGAAGCATTCCTTATCTCATCTTAATGACATTTTAAGAGCAGCTACATCTAAATTCCTCCTCAAAAATTCTCTTGAATATCAGTGCTTCTGCAGCTCCTGGCTTCGACCCTTTGGTTATGGTGGTAAATTGAGAGTGTTTAAATCATTTCAAATTTACCCTATTAAGTGAATTTAAACTGGAAGCTGGCCAGATATCTCTGGGGCAGTGATGTGGAGCAGAGTGCACAGGCAAGAGGAGCTCTGCTGTTCAGAGTGCTTTAGGAAAAGATAAGTCTTCCAATAAAAGCTTGAAAATCTTCATCAACTTTTAAAATTACTTGGAAGTAGAGCCTGAAATGGGTCGCCTCTGCTCCACTATGTCTCCCAGAGCATATGCCAACACCCTGCCCAGCACAGGCAGCAGCAGCACAAACATCAGCCCTTAAAACTGTGGTCTGTAGAGAGGTAGGGTATTAAAGGTCTTGATTACTGTGCTAGAAAAACCCTTAGCTATTTCATTTGCTTTAAAATGGGTTTTAAAATGAAATCAGCAGATACCAAAATTGAAAAGAGAGGGAAAGTAATTTAGACAAAAATGCATCTGTTCCTGTGGTTGGCCTCTTACAAGCACTCTGCAAAAGCCATCTGAAGTCTGGACTTCCCTCAGTTGCAAATCCTATCAGCAAATGCTGAACCATAAACTTGAGTTTTCTAGTGTCTGGACTTCACCAAGAAGTTAATATAATGCTGTGCTTAATACCTGTGAGCTACTGAAGTAGCAACAAAATAATGAATATATACTATACTGCAAGCTCACTCAGTGCCTTGGATCTCAGGATTTCCTACTGCTTCATAATTTAAGACTTCCTTAAGCTTTAAGGAGTAATTTTAAATTGTGATCCAAAGCTAACAGAAAACTACAGCCTGGTAATCATCAGATCTCAGAAACGTTGTCAATTCTCCCCACGAGACAGAAATAAATGCATGAAACCTGCATTTTCCTCCAACAACTATCTGAAGAAATTTTTCTGTAAAACTTGTGTGTGAGTATATATAACTGTATGTGTAAAAATATAAATATATAATTTCTTTAAGAATCCAGACTCTGGGGATTACTATGTTGAAAGGCAAACTTTCAATGTGATGCAATGACATTCGTATTTTCTGCCGCTGAACATGGGAGTTATTTATCCACTCCTGCATAAAACACAGGAAGCACCTGAAAAATGTTGGCTTAGTAAACCCAGCAAATCTTCCAAACAAGTTTGGGCAAATGAATCCCGGAGTCGGGTTTCCCATCCATCATGTCAAGAGTGGTGGGTTGTTTTTCCAGGGCTGGCCAGGCTGACCCGCAGCCAGGGCTGCATTGTTGGTGCCAGCGGGGGAAGGCTCCGGAGCAGGAGCAGGCTGCAGCTTCCTGAGAAATCCCTCCTGAACACAATGGGGCTCCGGGAGACAATGGTGTCTACGGCTCCTTTTGATGTTTGGAGTTGCTCTAATCTCTTCAGGTTAGATTAAGAGAGAGCCAGCCAGGGTCAGCAAAGGTCAGAGAGATGAGGTTTATTTTTTACAGAAACCTTTCCCTTCCACCCAAGATCTCTCAGTCACTTGCTATGAAGTTATTTTGCATTTAACAGAATTTATGATTCCTTACAGCTTACACACACCACACTTTACATTCGACTCAGTTCGCTGGTTGCAAAAATGTCCAAACCTCAGTGGCTTTAAATCCTTAATTAGTCCTTTTTCTTTGTCTTTCTGCCCTTCACGGCTTCCCCACCCTCCTTTTTTTTTTTTTTTTTTAATAGAACAGAAGCAACTATTGTCATCTCATGCTTTTAGATTTGCTAGCATTAGGTTTATTTTCATGAAATGTATTACAAGGTCTGTCTGAGCCATACAAGATCAATGTATGAAATCCAGTTAAACCAAATTATTTCATTACCCCAATGCTTTGCTCTTGAAAAGGAACAAGAATATTTCAAGAAATAACAGGAAAATGAAAGTAAGAATGGATAGAAAGTATCTCTATTCCTACAGGGATTTATGGAAATTTAAGGTATATATACTCTGGACTTTTCCCATGATGAGACTAAAGCTTTCTCAGCAAGCTTCTCTCTTGTACTTTTGGAGTATTTATGTTCTGACTTGAAAAATAAGCTACATGTAATCTGATAGTAAGGCCCAATAATGTTTTATATTCCAGACTTCCCAGGGGTCAAAATCACATTTGGACTGGACCAGGTTGTAAGCAAAGCAAGCTCTTAAGGCTCACCACTGCCTTTAGATGGCTTTAGAGGTGGGGCAACAAATGAACATATTGGCAAACAGCAATTTTTGTGCACTGCCACATCACTGAGAGCCATTGATGATCCTAATCTCCTGGACACTGTCCAGAGGAGGAGGAGAAACTCAGAAGGTACTCCTTTACATGAGAACACCCAGACACCCAGACAAAGCCCACAGTAGGCACCATCAGTGATATGAGCAACCCAAGCTGCTCTCCCAGACTTCTTGTTCCACAAACAATCCACACAAAGGAGTTCACTGTTCTGCTGCTCTGTTCCCATCATATTTCTCTGTAATATTTCAATAGGTATGAACAAAGTGCAAACATGTCTAAGACGTGCTGTATTTGCATATCAAATTTTAAGCCAATATTGCTTGCACACAGTTTATCTGGCAGGAAAAAGAACAAGCTTCTAAAAGAACACCTTCAGTTAAGCAGCACCTTCAGGCACAGAATTAACCCTTACAGTGACTTAGTAAGCCCAGACTGGACGGTCCCACCTCTGCCCCAGGAACAAGGCAGCCAGTGACACTGCCTTGTAATAACCTGCTGCAATGTTTTAAACTACCCTGATTTCTGTCTTGCTTCTCTTCATCTAATAATTTGATTCATTGTTGACTTTCATCTCCATTATTAATTCATCAGATGACTGATTGATTCAACTACAGCTTTAATCTGATGATTATCTCACTCAACTTCAGCAACAGCTTTAGTTAGGATTCCAAATTACTTTGTTTCTTTACTGCTCCATGATAAAATCCATGCAGAAGTGTGCAAAGCCATTTTTCTCTTAAAACTACTATGTTACCCCTCTAGACAGGCAAAGATAACCTCACAAAATAAATATGCCAACGACTTCATTCCACTTCCAAATCTGTATGCGTGTCCTTCATACTTCAGATTAAATATCTCAAACCACTCAGATTAAATACATTGATAACTTCTCAAAAGAACACTATGCTGTAGCAGCATGTATTTCTTTCACATAAATACTACATCTAAAACCATTTCAGAATAAAGAGGTGACAGACTACTGAATACATATCTAAATACTTCTATTCTGGATGTGGCTTGAGAGGGCTCTCAATGTCCAACATCTTCCAGTGCTCCAATTCAGCAGGAAGGTTACACTCAATTCTGAGTATAAATAAAGATTTAAAATCTATCACACCAAATCATGCTGTGAGCTGTAAGAGCCTCCTTTAAAGGGTAAAAAACCTATGGGTTTTGACAGCTGTTGAGCTAAGCAATGCCTGTGAAGAGTGCTCAGGGCCAGAGGTTCTCCACTGCAGATGGACAGCAGGTCCTGAGGTCCACACATGCTGTACTCTACTCTGTGCCTTCCCATCTGACCTCTGTGGCAGCACAAGTGTTATGTTCATGGGCAAAACTTTGGAGGAGAGCAAAATATATATAAAAAGTTGGTGTTTTCCCTCCATCATCCTTTGTAGGTCACAAGGAAGGGGCCTATATGAGAGGAGATGAGCTGCTCTAGAGCAGGTCAGGAAGTGTCCTCAGTTCTGAATATCCTAAACACAGCAATGGGTTTGTTCAATCCATGGACTTGAAGCACTGAAGGAAGGGGAAAATGCTGGGCAGAGATTTCTGACTCACAATAAATTGGAAATCCAACAACAGAAGAAAAAGTTAAATTTGCTGCATATATCTTTCAAGACCACATGTAGAAGCTATCTCAGAATGCTTCAACCTATATTTAGCAACAACTGCAGCCAAGGTAAAATTGAACTCAGCGAGTGCACCAGCAGCATCACTGGGTAATGGAACAGCACTTACATAAATGACTAAGTTACAGCACACTGGCTGATTTAAAACTAATTATGTGGATGCTGTTAAATATTACGTGAGCAAATAGTACTTCAAGTTTTGTAACAAACTGCTGCAACTTTCCAAGCCTTTACCCTGCCATGGTGAAAGAACTGCACCCCTAACCACAGAATGGCTGCCAGCCATCCCATCTGGAAATGCCTGCACACAGCAAGGAACAAGAAGCTTCGTGTGACTGCTCCCCTGGCTTGGGTACTGGTCTTGGTAAAATAATCTATGCCATATTGCAGTGAGGGAAAGTTAACATTTTGTTTGGTTGGTTCATCTCCCTTCAACATTTTACAAATACTCACTGAAGACTCAACTTCACTGACACATCTAAAACACATCAGACACACACTTCCCATGGTTTAAACTGGAAAAATGAGCAGACACACACTGTAAAGATCAACAAGCAGACCCTGCTGGAAACGGGGTCAAAGAAAAATCAATTCAGAAACCAACCATTTTCCACCCATTAAAAAAAAAAGAAAAAATAAATCAGAAAAATCTACAGACTGAGAACAAGCATTTCACAGTGCTGAAGCCCTCTCAGCCACAGGACACGCACCTCCAGGGTTTGATAACAAGACACATAACACTTCCAATTTTTTGTTTCTTCCCACTCTCCTCATCCCTGCACCACATATAACCACGTAACTATTTTTGCTAACATGCTATAAAGTTCAAGAGACTGCACATACATATTTATACTGTCTCCCATTAGACCCACTGAGTGTAATTTGGAAGAAAAAAGCTTGCAGAGTCTTTTCTTATAACCAACCTGAAAATGAGAACATAGATAAACAAGGTGCTTGCAATCCAACTGTCACACAAAATTATCTTCTGGGCTGAAATTGCTCCTACTTGGTTTTAAAATGCAAGAAGAAATTATTTCAGACACTCACCAAAAACCCCTCTGCATTTTTGTGCTGCCCAGCCACCCTCCCCTGGAATTCAATACAGGGATGACTTTCTTGAGTGGGAGGCAGAAAAGAAATATCCAATTTATATTAAACAAACAAAAAGGCTGCTGTAAAAATAAGGAGACTTGACCTGGGTCTGGGCCACAAGGTCGAGCCGGATCAATGCCTTTTTAGTTTTAAATTGAAGGCATTCTAATAATTTGGGGTAAATGGAACAGAGTACTGGATTTTGCAGATTCTTGTTATTCCTAAAACACTCACACAAGTCTAGATGTGTCCTCACCCAATCTTGAAGGGTTTATATATGTATATTTCTCAAAGGTTCTCATAACTCCCAGTAAATTACAGCTCAGGAACACTCCTCTGCAGTCCCAGCAAACAATGCTCCCTTATCCTTACACTAAACCACATTCTGACAGCATTAAAAGTCTGTACTACAAAATTTGAAAGCTCTTAATGAATGATGTACAACTAGGGGTGGATGATTTGCAGCATCACTGAACTTAAATAAATTGGTACAGGGCACATCAAGGAGGCTTCTTTACATTATTTCCCCTATCACTAAGCTATTTTTTCTCTAACTGTATTTTAGAGAGTGAGGATACAGGTGGGTTAATTGCCATACTGAAATTCTGGCATTTTATTCCAGTACTCAGAAACTAATGAACCCCAAACTGGGATTTTTAACAAGAATACTCATTTTACTAATATAACAGACTAGAAAAATTCTCTTGACTCACTGGCAGAACAGGCATTGAAAGGGGAAATTACTCACCTCCTACAGAAGGAAGGAAAGAACTAAGGGATGAATGAATGAGGTTTTTGCTAACCTCACCCTAAAAAACATGACAAGAAGTTCAGAGATTCTGGAATGAGCAGGGAATGACTGTCAGCAGCAGCTCTTGCAGCAGGCTGGGGACACAAACCATGCCAGGCCATGGCTGGGTGGGAGTTCCCTTCCCAGTGATGCAGAGCACAACCAGTGTAACACTATCCATACATGTTTCAGAGTTTATTGCAGCTGTATTTTGAGAGGTATTGAGCCTGACAGATGTGAAATAAAAACGCTATTGTATCAGGGGACTGATCTTCAAAATAGTCTGAGTAATAAGAATAAACATCAATTCCTGACAAACACCTGACAGCTTCTGTAAGGACAGGTTTGGGGACAGTTTGAGTGGGGGGAGGGTTGTTTTGTTGAGGCCTTTTTTGGTTTTGTTTTGGGGATTTTTTTAAAGAAAAATTATTCTTTCCCCATCTTTCTGTCCTAGCTCAGTGCCAAGAGAAGTGAGTTTCAGGGTAAAGTAACAACCTGCTGCATTGTTGTCTGGACCCCAAGCTGGCTCCTGCCTCCCAGTCTCTCAGTAGCATTTCCTTAACTCTGCATCCTCTCAGAGAGTGGTGTTACATGCAGGAGACAATGCCTTTTTCCTCCTGTGTCCTCACTTACTGAAGAAGCAAAGACTGCTGGTCATCACATTTCAGCATTCAGACACTGAAAGCACACTTTCCTTTAAAACATGTTGGGTCAGGTTCATTTCTCTTCCATTCCTGCCTCTATCTCTTTATTACAAAAGGCTGCTTAGCTCACAGGAACAGCAGTAACCTGCAGCATTAGCCAGGTTACAGCACTACAGGCTTGAGCAGATCCACTCCTCAAATCAGCTGTGAACAAGCAAACTCCAGTGTCAGCTCCTTTCAAGGTCATTCAGGAGGCTCTCCCCCAAAGAGCTGACTTTAATAAGGAGATGCATGACTTGAAAGGCAGAACCTTGGAAGCCTTGAATTCATTTTTTTTCCTTGGCTTAGCTTTTTGTAAATAAAATACTGAACATAATTGGTATAAGCTTGTCCCTCTAAAAGTTACAAGATTGGAAAATACTGGTAGGATTTATTTAAAGTGGAGGTACTTATCAAATGTCACCGTTTTCCTGTTCAAAATGAGTAATCATTTTGATTAACCTTTGATTTAAATGATTATATACCACAGCAAAGCAGAAACACACATGAAATTACACTCCAAAGAAACTCTCAAAGCCCAGATCACATAAGAAAACAGTTATGTCCAAGTGGTTAGAGAATTTATTCACCATGTACACAATATTCAAACCAAAAGCTGACTCCACACACTCCTACCACGTGTACCCAGGAATCACAGTCTAGCCAGAATCCTGCAGCCAACATGAGACTGCTTCCACATAAAACACTAAATAATACCAAATAACAACTAAGTTATAGAATAAACTCCTAACTACCATCTCAGCAAGGACTCACAGAATCTTCTGTAAGGAATTTTACTCCAGGTGGGAAATCAGTGTTACCCCTTTAGTGACATATAAAAAGAAGGCCTAAAGCAGAACAAGAAAAGAAATAAAATTTAATATCTCACTTTGAGTAAATATACTGTAACAGAATTCAACGCAGAGAGAGAAAAACAGGATATCAAAAGCAAATTAGACAAAGAGCCAAAGGCAATTCTGAAAAAATGTATGGTAGAAAATTAGAGCATATTAAGATCTCATCTGGAAGGGCCCATTTGTAGAGAGAATGACCACCAAAGCAAACACAGAAAAGACTCTCAAAAGACTCTCTTCATATCCACCAAACATAGGATCTGTCCCTCTTCAGGAACTTTTCTTCATCATCAATTGCCAGCCCATAAGGACTGGCTGCAGACACCCACCAGTCCACCAGACTCCACTGCACCACTTGCACACAAGGAACTTTTAAGATACCCATTTCCAAACTTTTAAAGTATTCCTGCAATGTCATTTTTCTCAACAAAGAAGGTTCCGAACCAAGAACTCTCTTCTTGACACAGTGAATCAAAAGTGCTTTAACTTTTATAATCACCTGGTTTAACTAATACAAAGGCTGTAAGATGCTCAGGAATTCCTTAAGATTATTCAAGCTGAGCTTTGTTTCATGCTGTTTTGGATTGGCCTCAGCCATTTGAGAAACATGAGCTGATGCTCCTCCCCTCCACAAATACCAATCTCATAATGTAGAACTAAAAATACTGTACATGGAAAAACCCATTTCCTTTGGTTTTATAAAAATCAGTGACAAGCCATGGCCAGTGTAGAATAAGCATTCATAGAATCATGGAATCATAAAGTAGTTTGGCTGGGAAGGGACTTTCAAAGGTCACCTAGTCCATCCCAAGGGACAGCTTTCACTAGACCAGGATGTTCAAAGCCCCATCCAACCTGGCCTTCAACACTTCCAGGGATGGGGCATCCACAGCTGCTCTGGCAACATTCAGCCTTGCAGCTGAGTTTGGAGCACCCAGGCTTACAGAGCAGTAACCCCATCCTGGACACCAAAAAGGAACAACTACAAACAGGGGTGGAGGCTGGGGGAGGCAGCTGAGGGCCTCTCATTGTTTCCCCAGGCTCCCTTGGCAGTCTGGCATTGCAGGCTCCTCCAAAGCATCAAAATTAGGCTTCTGCCCATGTTTTACTCTCCAGGGAAATATGATTCCAATTAGAGACAAGAAAGCACCAAGCAATTTATCAGGGTAAACAAGACGTCGCATGCTAGGCTGCAGAAAAGCATCACATACATTCTCCCTAATAAAGAGATTTTTCTGGAGTTGTGACACCCATTGAAAACCTAACAAAAATACAGCTGGAGCAGATGCTAACTAGAGCAGGAACTTAAGCAGCAGAACAAGTCCCTGGTACTGAAAGGGCACAATTCCCAATACCCAAATCCCATGGCTCTAAAGCACAGGTGGAGCCATGCACCAAGCTGCACTGGCAATATTAATAGTCAGCAGATACAAGTGAGACCATGGAGAGAATCTGGAGGTGAATTTTCAAATCTAATCAGATCTGAGATCACTACCAAGGGTTTTTGTCATACTCATAGCAGGCATGATTTGGTTTGCTATTATATATTCATATGGTCCCATTCAGAACAACCTTGTTTCATTACAACAGATTCCACTGTGCTTCACAGTCCTGCTTCATTTCTTCCACAGCAAATTCTTCAGGAGATTAACCTGACACATTTACTCCCCTGATAATGGATCCTGTCTTTTCTGATATCATTACCAATTTCAAGTACATAGCAAGAAATAGGCATGAAATTTTTTAAAAGTAATGACTTGAAAGCTTTCTTGTTTCCACATTTTCTTGGTACAACACATTTCACTTTATATGTAATGTTGTAAAATTCAGCTCAAGTAAATATAAAATAAATTATTAAGCTTCTAACCAAATACTTCCAGTCCTAAAAACCCTCTTTATTGAACTTGAAGTGCTCCACTGCACTGCATAGCTCTAACTAGAGTTCAGATTTTAAGGAGCTTGAAGAAGCAATTGTTCTTTTCTTGGAGTTCAACATATTATTCCTATGTTTCATATGCACAGAAGGCATTAGTGAAGATAAACTGTTTGACTGGTAATTGAAATTAGAGTTGCAACATCTATTATGGTAACATCCACTGTGCCACATCTTCAACACACTGGGAATGAAAAAGATTTTGCATATGAAGCACCAGTTGTGATACTCACTGGAACAAAAATGCAGTAAGAAATGGAATGAAATACATTTATACAACATAAAGTTTCCCAAAATTACTTACATTGTCATTACTTGTCTTCTACCATCTTGACAGATAAATTAAGTAAACCCCCAGTACAATTCTGGGAGATGTGTCTGAGGAAGGCCAGGCTTTTTCTAAAGCTGGATAAGTTCACAGTAAAGAAACCTGTTCAAAACATCAGTTTGCTTCTGAAAATATAGATGTATATAATATCTACCCACCTAACAAGGAGAAACCTGCATGATCTTTGGAAGAATTCTTTGAACTACCTTCCTCCCAAAATTGCAGAATTTACCAAACATCTCTGAGATTTCAAAATTAGGATTTTTGATAAAGTAAGTTGTAGCTAAAACTATATTGTCTTTGAAATCCAAGTAACCATTAAGTGATTATAGCATCAACAAAGCTATAATAAAAGGGCCACCAACTGAAAGACTATCTACTTTAAGCATATTCCTGGGACCTGCCTAGCATTTCAACTCTTTATAAATTTCTTCCAAATCAACAACTTTTTACAAGACTGTAAAATTTGCCCATCATTATCACATCAGGAAACAAAAGCTCTTCTGTATTTTAACTGATTAACACAGTAACTGCCACTTTATGTGATATTAAAGAAAAGAAAAACCACCCAGAGATTGCATCCTGTCTGGTTGAGGTACCCATTTTTTAGGGATAATCTGAAGTCCTCTGTGTGGAAATAACAGCACAGACTATTTTAGAGCAAGAAGCAATTAGAAAGATGGAAATTAATATCAACTTCCTATTTCCAGAGTGCTTCAGACTGTATATGAAGATGGTTTCTGAGACACATGACAAACTTGGCTCCATCATCTGTCCAAATCTGGTGTGGTAAGTAAAATGACTTAAAATGAAAGCAAGAAAGATATATATCTATATATGTTTAAAAATTTCCATTTTTATACCATTCCAAGAGCACTGCTTTAATCACCAAGAATGAGTATTTGTTTCCCATCCTGTAAATTGGTACCCTCTGTACTGGCACCTTCTAATTGGGATCAGGACTAAAGAAAAAGCTCTTTAAAATCTGACTACAACTCCAATGAACTAAAGGACTGGATCAAAGCCTGGTTATCCATGGTCATACTGCAGTCAGATGCAGCTTACTAAATATTTAAAATACATAAAGATAAATATGCAGGCCTGTAAATCACTACAAACCAAAACAATAGATGATCTTTAAGGTCCCTTCCAACCCAAACCACATAATCCAATTTCTGCAAATGCCTCCTGGAAAAAGACAGATTATCTGCTTCATTCATTTTCTAATGAGCAATGTTCAGGAGTTTTATTATTATTAATTGCATATAAATTATCATGATTTTTGTATCCCTGGGAAAGTATTTAGCCATTCACCTCTCAGAGGAACAGTGCTGAACAAAGGCAATGAATGCAAGGCATATAAGAACAATGCAGAACACAGAAATTTATGCATGCCATTTAAAAGGCATGGCATTTTAAAAAAAATCAAAAGTATGTCATAAATCTTTAATTATAAGGAAAAAAAAAAACCCAACTAATGTTTGTCAAGTCCTTGATAATATTTAAGCAAGAGCACTGCCTACTTCAGGAGTGCAAAATCTTAGCTCACTTATCTGCATGTATCCTCAACCTCCTCTGAAGTGTTCTGCTGCAAAATTCATTGTATCTAAGATTTGCTAATCATCATCAGGAAACTCTATTATGCATCTTAAGGATGTACTTTAGGCTCTCAAGAGGAAAAATAAATACGTTTTATTAGCTGCTTTTGGAAAATACTGATTTGTATTTATTTAGAAACCTTTTCAAGTTGCACCACTGTTAAATTAAATATTTATGGCATGATTTTCCAAAGGGTTTAACACCTGTTAAGAGTTTTACATGCTGACTTCAACAGGAGTTCCAAGGGCCCAGCATTTCTGCAAACCTCAAAAGTGCCAAGGCTGGGATGTGGTGAAGGAGCTTGAGTTTGGATGTCTCTGCTGACCTCTGAAATGCAACCAGGATCCTGCCCAGCCCCTACTTCCCACCCAGCACTGCATTCACACAACTGAACTGGTCCTACTTTACTTAAAATACCAGAAATATGACTCATTAATACCTGTTAACTGCAAATAAAGCAAAAGCTAAATGCTCTTAAGTTAATCCTCAATGCATCTTCCCCGTCCTTTACCAGTGGGAAAGTCACGAGCTGCTTACAGGGGAGCCTAAAATCCCCAGTGAGTCAACAGCTGGAAAACAAAGCTTTTGAAACTGAGAATGAGAAGTTGAATGAGGATGAAGCCAAAAATACAGAATAAAAAAGAAAATATGTCTGATATACTGTAAAAACCTGTATCTGGTGACAGTGGGGCCAGTGATTCTGGCATTTGGCTTCTCAGCCCAAACTGAAGCCTGTGCCTCTGGCCTCACTGTCAAATGAAGTTAAAATAAGGGTTTAGGTTTTGCCATCCTTATTTTCCTCAGCTTCTAAGAGATCTGCATTTACTGTCCTTCCCAGCATCATGTTTCCAGGTACCCCAGGTATCTTGTTCTTTCACAAACAGATGTTTTCTCACTTCTCCTAGGTGGCTGCCCTCCTTGCCCTCCCAGGTCCCTCACCCAGGTTTAACACTAGCCTAAATCTGAACAACTGTGCAAAGACATCATTTTATATTTCAAAATTAAATACCAAGATTTCCTTGTGGCATTTGGCCTATAATTCTGACTGTAAATAAAAAGACAATAAGTATATAAATAAATAACATCAAAGTAAGAAATCACTATACATCAAAATTATTCAAATGATGATCCAACGTGACTTCATAAACCACAGACAGATAAAATAGTTGAATATTGCAGATTGGACACATCAATCTCCTTATACATTTTACAGCACACTACAAATCTGCCCAGCAAGTTGAGTATTTCTCTCATTAAAACAGGAGCTTTCATCACACTATAAAACATTTTCAAATGCAGACCAGAAAACCAACAAGCATATTTACTGTAAAGCTTTGTATTTGTGTCATCAATTAACAACAAAAGTTTGGAATAAAACTAAAATAAAAGCTAATCAAAGCAGCTAGCTGTCAAAACAGATGGGAACTATAGTTTTCAAATCAAGCAAAAAGAAAAAGCTTTCGAACATTTAGTGTCACATCAGCTCATACAGACAACATAAAGGAAGGACAGCAAATGTCAGGATTTTACGAAGAAAAGGTGTCCCTGACTGATAGATTCACATTTATGAATTTCCATTGATTTTGTGGGTTTTTTGGCTTTGGGATTATTAACTCACACCAAAGCAGACCTCTGAAATGTGTACTATAAATAAGGTGTCGCCATGACAGTGCAGGCAAAATAAATAAAAACAGAGCCTCGACATTATTTTAGCCTTAAACAAATGTTTCAGTCCCTACATTGTCTGGCTCAGAAAGATACATAGACAGTCTCACAGACAGAGATATAAATGAACAATTGCAGTACCTTTTTCCCACACTGTTTACAGGGTTGGCTATATTCCTACTGGCAATAGATTTTCTTCTTGACAGCTTCTTGGTGTTGGTGCTGTCATCAGTGCTGTCATCCTCTTTCTTTGGTGTGTTACTTCCTTTGCTGTTCAGGTCCCTTAGCACATTATAATTAATTTTACTTGAGATTTTCTTCTGTTCTAACATCTTTTCAATTGCCTCTCCTGCTGTGCTGGCTTGAATTGGCTCCCGCTTCTTTGCAGATTTCTTTGGCTTAATTAAAATATAAAATTAGTGATGTAGATACAAACAAAGTTTCCATGAAGCAGAGGGGCAAGCTGGAGTGCAGCAGTCCTGGCTCAGGTGCTGCTGATGTGGGGGATGCAGGTGATGTGCCCAGGGTAAGCCACTGCTCCATCTCCTGCCACTCAATGGGATCAAAGGGTCTCTTTTCTCCAAGAGATGAATGTTTGCTATTCTGCCAAATGCCCAGAGAGTTTATTAGAAATTCTTTACTTAATAGAGAGAGAGAAGAAGGATGGGCCATTTTTCACATATTTAAAAAAAAGGGGGAGTGAACTCCTGTTACAGGAATAGGGACCTCACAGCATCACCCAGCAGGGAAACAAAGAACCTCCCCAGCTAAAGCTGCCTTTAAAGCGAGAGTGAAGCTGGGTCACGACTCCCCAGAGCACTGACAACAACACAGAACTGCAGCCATGTTTCAGATCAAATCTGAACGCAGCGTGGGAAAGGCTCTACCCAACTCCTCCTCCTTGCTGAAAAGGGCCCAGAGCAGCAGCAGCAGCAGCTTCCCAAGCGTGGGCTGGCTTGGGACAGGGAGCAGGAGGCTGCAGGCACGGGAGCTCTGTCACCTGCAGCTGCCTTTCCCAGGCACAGGCTGCGAGCCCGGCTGATGCTGTGCAGAGCCAGGCAGCCAGGAATGACACCAGAGAACATTTCCAGCCGTGTCCCATGCCTGGGTAGGTAGGAAAAAGAAAACAACCCAGAACCTCTGTTTCTCATTTGGCGTTTTCCTATTCAAAGGAAGGTTTTAACACCAAGCCCTGCAGGAGATTTATTTTTTAATGGATAATAGCCCCTCTGTTTACCTACATGGGTCAAGTGCTACCTTGAAATTGGAAAGCACCATATTAATCAAGTTCTACTCGAGCTGTCAGAAACAATAAAAGGTTAGAGAAAAACTCCTGTGTTGTCCGAACAAAAAAGTGGGTGTTTGGGCTACTTGGCAGTGCCAGTGAGTTATACAATTTTGAAAATTGCTGGGAGACTGCCACGTCTGCATACACGCAGGATGAATGAGAAACTCTGAAGTATAAAACAGTGTTTCATTGTCTGGTTTTGTTTTTATTGTTGAAATACCTAGGGGAAGCAGGAAACTCTGCGTTTCGCATTAGTCGGGAAAAAAGATAGAGGATACACACGCTAAAAACTAACATGGTTTTAGTTGCATGTGGAAGATTTGAGTTGTCACTTGCTCAATTACACAAAATACTAATGCTGTAAATCGTGAATATACAGCCAATTAGGCTGCTTTAAACTGCTAAACATGGAGACAGGACATGCCATTTGTTAACATAACCGTTGCATTCTTTATGAAAGGTAGAACAAAATACCCCTTCAAGCGACTGTAACAAGGATCTGTTCAGTTCTTCATAAAGAAATCATTATTGTAAGAGCAAAGAAAGCCACTGAAGTTATGGCAAGTACAAACAAATTCCCCATGCACACACTAAAAAAAATCAGACGTCTTAAAACCTGTATTTTAATAAGCAAGCAATTAGAACAGCAATCATAAATGCAAAGAGCTAGCTCTGACTTTGACATGCACAGAATTTTCTCATAATAGCAATTTAAAATAAAAGTTTGGGCCAGAAAGTGTTTTACTCACCACCTAAAAAAATACAGTCTTGCAATTCAGTAACAGCTAGATGTACTGTAGCTTTGCTCCTTAAGTGGTGACCTGAACCACTATGCCCATACATCTACATGGAGCTGATCAGCAGTTATAATGAATTTCCAGGACATTTTCAAACAGACACAATTAACACATAATTTAATACCTTGTGTTCCTTATAAATCCCAAGTTCTTTCTCTTTTGCTATTCTTGCTTCCTTTTCTGAAAGATGACAAAAGGGTAACCAGCATGAAGATTACACAAGTCTGCATATTTCAGCAACACCAGCCAAAAGGCAAATTTCAGTCCTACATATTTACCTTTTTGTTCCTTCAAATAATCTGCATTTTCTTTCATCCATAGCTCTGCTTTTATCTGAGCTTCAGCTTCATTAAGTATATACTAAAAGAGAAAACAAATTTATCTACATTCAGAAATCAAACTGAAAACCACAGAGCAAAACTGAACTGAAAAACCACTGGCAAGGTCAATCCATATCCCATTTTTAAAAATACATTAAAAGAAAACATGAGTGATATAAGACAATCAGAGAGCATTTCTAATAACATCTGAAGCTGGCACAAGCAACAACCTGTTTTCAAAAAACAGTGCTTGTTTTCCAAACTATGATGAAGTGACCAAAAATCATCCAGGACTCATTATAGATGGTCTGTTAATGAAACAAAAATGATCCTGGGTTTATGATCTTTTTCAGATGGTACAAGAGGTTATCATGACAACATGGTTGTCTGCAAGTAATTCTGTGTGTTGATGGTGGTCTGTAATTCAAAACAGGATAGGAACCATTGCCCTGTGCGACCAAAACAAAAACATGTGTCTTCTGGGTAGGTTTCTGTGAAGCTTTACACAGAGTTTCTGAGATTATTAGTTCAATGGCCACATCTGTGTGAAGGAAACCAGCTCAGACTGCTGGAGCTTTAGCCCTCTAGATTTCAGACAGCTGGGTTCAGTAACCACATGTAGACGTTTTGCAGTTAACTCCACCTAGTCTTGGTAACATCTTTAGTGGGAATGGAGCTGTAAAATACATCTAGGACTATTCAGATGAATCACAGAAATAAAGAGAGAGATAGGTAGCAATTACTTAATTGTAGATGATCTAAATGTAAAAATTAACCCAGTATTTAGCACAATTACCAGTGAAACAAAAGTTCTCTACAGACAATGCTGTCTGGGAGTGAAGAACAGCAGAATGGAGAAGACAAATTAGGTCATCCATCATGAACAAGACACTTCAGTTTTAAGCAGTGCACCTGAGACTTGTAAAATTCTGTTTAAGTGCAAGAAAAGCAGTCTGAGGTTTCTCCATCTTTTGGGTCTGAGCATTCAATATTTTCTCCCAAGTAAGATGTACATCTAGGATTTCATAAGAAAAATAATTCCAGTCAAATGAAACAAATGCAGGGAGGAGTCCTTCCTCCAAGGGCTGAACAGGAGAGCAAATGGCTGTGCAAGTCCTGGTTTATCAGACCAATATTTTTACTCTTTCATCTGCTTCTATTAAAAGTGGGCCATAACAGTAAAATCTACTTTTCCCGAGCTCAGTTATTCATCCCTCTTAGGTTTTCAGAGATTTCATAATCTTGGACTCACAATATTACAGTCTATTGCCACAGAAATGAACATGAAGTCATAAAAGCAGAGTTATGACCTCATCACAGAGCCTAGGAAGAGCAGAAAATGCGTTGTTCCCCTGTGATTGTTTTAATTATGGACCAGCTATGGTGAAAAACATCAGCCTTCCCACTCCCTCCATTCAATGTCCACTCACATCATGAGACCCTAATGCCCAGCCTAGCAAATCCCACCTCACAGCTCCATGTTGGTTATCAGTAATTCCTGTGCAACCTCATCAGTCTCAAACCCAAAAAGAGTTTTTAGCACTGGCATTATCTGTTCAAATGACACTGTAAACCAGTGTGGCAGCTGGAGAGGGCATCAGGCTCAGAGAGCTGGACTGTGGTGTGTCCAAGTGCTGACCAGCTGTGTGGCCTCCAACAAGCCCTTTTCCACAGCCATGTGTCTGTCCCACTCAGTCTGTATGTTAAATGGTATTTTTTTGCTGCCACACAAATAAAAATAAATCCAGAAAACATCAGAGAAATCTTTGGAAGTACATAAGAGCCACACATACTGGTTTTACAGTTTGGTTTCCATGGTATCCTCCTATGTTGAATCTATCTTAATTAAATAATGAATGTAGAGCTCCACCAAACTTTTAAAGTTCTCCTTTGGAATAAAAGACATTCTGAAACATAATTATTCCAGCATGTTAAAAGCAAGTAGCAGCAGCAGCCTCATAAATATATATGTAACTTGGGCAAGGAACACCAAATTCACAGGTTTGTATGAACATTAGATTTCAGATCACTGAAACTGCTCAAACCTCTCTATAGATCAGAGAGAAGAGGCAGTTGCAGAGAGGATAAACCAGGTAAGAACCATTTTGTTGTTCTCAGATATCCAGACAACCAGGATAAGAGACACTGGGACAACTGGGCACCTTACCCGATCTATTTCACTGTCGTCGATTCCACTCAGATCTAATTCTCCATCTCCTGTATTCTCACCTACAGAAAAGAACACATTTTAATCAGCCCATATGTTTATCCAAAACCTACTGCAACCTAAGTTCTGCAGTAATGTAACACTTCAGGACTGTCCTTCAGAGATTTGCATCCTTCAGCCTTCATCCGGGAGGTTTAATGTGTTCCTGAGTCTTTTCAATACAGAACTTCACACAAATTCACCACATTGGATTAATTTAAAATTCAGGAACCAGCACAGTCTTCATCAGTACTAAAAATCTGCCAGAGACTTCCAGTTGCCTTTTTTTCACCCATTTTAATTTACAGCCACAAATGTTCAGCAGGAAGCTGGGGAAACCATTTCAAAAAGATGACCACTTTTCTTTCATCATAACAAAAATTTCTCTGTCAGAGCATATAGGTCAGTAATTTATCTGTAAATGATGACTTAGAAAATATTTTCTATTTTCAGGAAAGCAGCTGAAGCAGACTGCTGCTGATAGTTACACCACGGCTTTCTTCTTGACTTTCTGTAATTACAATTTCACTGCAATTTTGCTAGTTTGGTAGTTATTAAGACTTCTGAAAACAAATTTTCAAATATTCCATCCATTAAAAAGCATAACAGCACAGAACTGAGGCTTAATTTGGGACTGGCACAGTGTACAGCTGCAAAACCTGATTTTCCACATCACAATAAAGGACTATAGTAATACACTATTAATGTAGTCCAGGTAGAGAAGAAAACAAATTATTTAACAAAGATTTATGCTGGGGAATGAAGCAATCTGCTTGGTCATCTCCATTACATCTAATAAAGATCAAACAAGAGATGACCTCACCAGTTCATTTGCAGAAAAATATAAACAAATTAAGTTTCAACAATCAACAATAACAAATTAAAACCAAAGTGGTGCAGAACAGCTTGGCATGTTCACAGCTCCCACTCCCCAGTACGGGGGATGGGCCTCCCCACAAACCAAGATCTTTGAATGGATTGATTCCCCAGCCTGGTGCTCCTGTACAGTGCTGGACCAGTAGAGGGTGATGCCAGGATCCAGTGGCAGATCATGGCAACCAAATTGTAAAGTCAAGCAAAGCTTGGAATTAAGAGCATTCCCAGAAGACAATGATCTGCTTGGCAAAAGTCAGGGGCTTAAACCAGTTGCCTGAAGTACGCGAAATCAGGGCTGGGAATCCAACCAAAACACCTGGTTAGGAATAAAGTCTGAGCTTCCTGAGGTGGTGCAAAGGGTGTGGCTGCTCAACTCAGACATTCCCTGGGATCAGCCACTGAGCACTCACAAATGTCTTTTCAAAATTCACCTTAAACAATCAACAGAGAGTTTATACTTTCTACCCCAAGCCACAAGCAAAATAGGTTTTAACCCCCCAAAATATCCCATCATAAGGAACAGCACAGAACCACAGAATGGTTTGAGTTGGAAGGGACCTTAAAGATCATCCCATTCCAATTCCCAGGCATAGGCAGGGATACCTTCTACCAGACCAGGTTGCCCCAAGTCCCATCCAGCCTGGCTTTGAACACTTCCAGGAACGGGGCATCCACAGTTTCTCCAGGCAACATATTCCAGTGTCTCACTGTCCTCACAGCAAACAATTTCTTTCCAGTCTAAACCTTCTATAAGTTTGAAGCCATTCCCCACTGTCCAGTCACTCCATGCCCTTGTAAAACGTCCCTCTCCAGCTCTTTTGTAGCTCATTAAGGTACTGACAGGGTGGAGATGTGTCACCCTGAAGCCTTCTCTTCTCCAGGCTCAACAATTTCAGTTTTCTCAGCCCTTCCACACAGCAAAAGTGCTCCAGCCCTCCACAACACTGTGGTTTGATTTTTCTCCTGAGATTGTCTCATAAAATTAATATCAAGTTTACCAGTTCAGATAATGTGGTTCTAATTTGACCAAAAAGGCTTTAAAGAACATTTCTTACTGTCGTTACATTTATAAATTAATTGCATTAGTCCCAGGCACCAGATTTACTTTACAACACTTTTTCCCCAAAATACTTTTAGAAGTGCAGACGATTTTATAATAGCTACATAATTGATCAGTACATATGCTTTTCTTCTGGTCTGATCTCTGCAAAGAGCAGTAAGAGCAGAACTTTCTGCACCAGTGCCAGCAGCTCCTCACGCAGGCACCCTGCTACCAGCCAGGCAGGGATGCACCCCCAGGACATGGCCAAGCACTCCCTGGCTTGAGGATGAGGACAAAAAGCAAGGTGACAAAATTCATCCTGGTGGTTTGCTGCCTTTTTAATGCAACTGACTGGCATTTTTTTAGCAAATCATGATCATTCAAAGCGTGGAGAGGAATCACCCAAGGGAGTGCAGGGTATTCTTCAAGACAGTACTGTAGATCTCTCCTGCTGGAACTGAGACAGAACCTTCCAGTGAGCAAAATGACTGAATTTTCACCAAGGAAAGGAGCAAATACTGTAGTCCACTGTCTGAGACACCTTCCCAGGAGCTGGTCTACCTGGGTCCAAGAAATGTTCCACCACATAAAATAAAACAGCTCAACAGCAGAGTGCAAGGGGAGTCCAGACCAGGATAACCTGGCTCCTAGGTTGGAAAGAGTTCATACAAAAATGGGACTTGAACTGAGTCTCCCATATTCTGGGTACACTTTAACCACCAAGTTGCAGGACAGAAGGGGGGATGGCTTCCACCTTCAATGCATTATCTATCCCTTGTATCCTCAAGGGTTTTTGGGAAAAAAAAACCAACAAATTTTCAATTTGGTTTACCTGCATGAACAAAGGATTTCTTTTTCTTCACTATTCATTGTACCAGATAAACTAAATTGTTCACTGTTGACACAGGATTGGAACTATCAACAGAGAAAAATGGAGCCAACCTTGAAAATCACTAGTAAGTTCTGAAAATCATTGGTTAGAAAACCAAAACTTGGAAGTGGTGATGGGCATATTCACTGTTCAACCTTATATAAAATTGATTCCAATATTTATTGTAGTAAAAACTGCCAAAGCATCTTAAAAACAATAAAAGTATCCCACTGAAATCAAGCTGCCACTGCTTTTCATCATTATACACCTTGCTCCTCCTATACTCTACTATATTTTTGGATCAGAGGTTTAAAATTTAATATGTCACAGTACAGTAGGTGCCTGTTTTCTTATACAGCCCTAACATGCCAGACTGAAAACGATGCAATTTCAGGCACCATGAACAATTTCACTTGTCATTTTAAATATAACTTGTAACTGAATTAGGTGCCAGTTTTTCTCATTGGATCAATTAGCAACAGGGACAGAAAACTCATTCTCCAACTGTTAAATTGCAGAGAAGAATCCAGAAGCAAGTTACACGTAATAAGCATTTCTTAGACCCCTGTAACAGCAGCAGAGGGAGTAATTGCAGGATATCCCTCTGCCTGCAAATCTTCCTTTTTCCTGCCATGGCAATAGGCATTCATTAAATGGGTTTTTCAGAAGTGAAGGTGCCTTCAAATCCCTAGTTTAATGCTTTCACTGAGAAAAAAAATATACATGTTTCATTACAGAATGCCAATTCAAAATAGAACACATCCATTTTGGCATGAAAATTCCCATGGCAATCGTTTCCAACAGGAGCAGACCCTACCAGCCACAAATATCTGTCTGCTTGAAGCTACATGGCTCACTGCAGGGCACAGAAAGCAAACCCATTGCTTTTCTGTATACCAGAAAGATCTTTCTAGCTGCTAAACTTTTCAAAGTGATTTCTAAATTATCATTTTCTTTTTTAATAAAAGGGTCGAAATGAAATGTTCGACGAAATAAAAACACAGATGTGGCCAACATCTGATCCAGCCTCTTAAGAGCTTATTTAAAAGCAGTAGCATCACGTGGCACAGCTCTGAGACATCATGGATTTCTTCTGTCAAGAAAAACAACCACTTTACAGCAGGGCACAGGCAAAAAATAAGTTGGGCATTAAAAACAACAACACTCCTCCCCTTCCCTCCAAACCCAGTTGTTAAATGAAAGGATCACCAGGAAGAGCTTAGAGCAAGGACCAGCCTACTCCATCCTCACCCAACAGCTCTGTAGCAAGTGGAGGAGGACAGGCACTTCAAGAGCTTTCCATCAAGGTACTGAATCAGCTACATTCATACTACCTAAAACCATCAGTCCTCCAGCCAGCTCCCCAAAAATTTAAAAATAAACTCCCCCCCAAAGCCCTCCCTTTACAGCCTTCTAACATCTTTCCAAGCAATTCCAGTAGACATGAGGGCTACAATCAGACACCGGGGATTAGATTTGTAAACCTGTAGGATTATTTACTGTTCTTGTCATTACTAAATACACACTAAATCGTCTTTTAACACACCCTCTGCCCCTCTCCCTACCTCTGTGCAGCCAGTTAAATGTATACATAGTGCACTATTACGGGGATTTATTATAGAAGAATCATTCTACCCAATATATTTTAAACCCACATTTTTAAAAACAGCCACGTGAAGAGTATGTTTTTCTGTTTCTATTACAGGAGGCAGCACTATTTATTGCTCTGCCCAGATAAGAGGATTTCCTTACAGACAGAAATGGAGGCTGAACACTTCCCAGGAAATCCTCTAGAGCAGATATAACAGAAAGGCACTTGGTCTTCGGGTCCTATGCAGCAAATACATCCTTCACCACACTGTTTCACAGCAAAGAGTTTAAACAAAGAACCTTTCCAGCTATTTGGCACAACACCAGACACCTCCAGTACAACACCAAGCACCCCCAGTATTCAAGAAATACTTTGGGGCTAGAGCACAACAAAATCTGAAAAGAGCTGGGAGAAGCATTTTCAGCTACAAAAATCCTTATGCAACAAACCAAACAACCTGAGCCCGGGGCAGCAGAAACACTGGGATTGATTGCTGCTCTCCAGGGAGGGATTAAATCCAATGGAAGCCACAGAAAGCTCCCGCAGACCATCAGAGGGACCCAATGGGCAGAAATGCTTTAACATCTCAAATTGATGAGCGATGCTGGTGCCACTTTGGGGAGCTGCAATGAGTGCGAAGGGAAGGCAGTGGCTTAGAGTCAAAAAAGGCACTGCACAACCACGCCAGGATAAAACTGATTGGCTGATCAGAAGGGACATGAAGGCATCTGGAGGGGGAGATAACTGATTTAGCAGGGGGAGTGAAGGGAACAGTCATTAAGGGTGGGTAACCGGGAGGGGAGTGATGCTGGGCAGACAAAGTGCCGTGGTGATCGCGCTGTAGGGACCAGGCAGGGAAGAGAAATGGATGTGAAAATGCTGCAGCAGCAGCAACAGCACAGGATGAAGTACAAGGATCAATGGGTGTGCATATGAACAGACCACACATCAAGGCGTGAGCAGAGTCTGCGGGGCCAAATGAGCAGAGAACACTGTGAGTTTCACTAACACAGGGCAGGAGCCTCCCTCCAGAGCAGGCTGGGAGGTAATCCTGGCTGGTTTAAGTCATTGCCAACCCCATTGCTCCAGGTAAAGCACCTTTTTGTGCAATCCCAGCCTGCCCTGCCAGGCTCCCATCCCATAGCACGCACCCTGCAGCTGCCAAGGGCTCCAGTTCCCCCAGCTCACCTGCGGCAGCGCAATCATGTGCTGTCACAGAAGAAGTATTCCACAAAAACAAAACGTAAGGGCAGAGCAAAATTAATTGCACTTGCTGACGAAATAAGGTCACAAAACACGACATGCATGCTCGTATTTAGAAGAAAATGTTTTTTACTTTATTGTACCTGGAGCCACCTTGAAAATTACAGCCTACTCCTTCACAGTGCCAAATCGACACCAGGATTTAGGTCTGGCGGTGTACGGAGCACATGAGGCCATGCACACAGCATAAAGATAAATGAAGTCTGTCACTTTATTATTTCCTTCTGCCAAGGCAAGGTTAAGGGGTTCTCTCCAGTCAAAGCCAAGTTTCCAGCCTGCTAGTTCCTCAGAGAAAGCAAACACATCACACCACACAGAGCGAGGCCCTGTCTTCCCAGAAACATTCATTCCTGCCGAGCAGGGATGGTGGGAAGCGCTGCCGGCTGGCTCCGGGCTGCCCGGCAGTGCCAGGGCACACAGCCCTGCCTCTGCAAGGTGCCCACGGGCCAGCTCCGCACACTGGGACCGTAAGAAGTGTAGAGGTAAAGCCCAAAATGGTACAAATGAAGGGCAAAGAGGGAAAAGGCACAATTTAATAAATAAAAAAAAAAGGAATTGCACATACTCTGCTATTGCAGCTGTGCAAGGTCAGCCTGTACAAAAGCTGGGATGTACAAGCTCATCAGCTGTTTCCTCACTCCTGTCTACTGAAAATAGGACTTTCTCACAAAGCAAAGCAGAGTAACAGCCAGGGCCAGGGCACTGCATTGGGCTCACCTGCTGTAGGCAGAAGATTTTCCTACAACATTGGGCCTTAACGCAGCACAGAACTAGAAACCCATCTTTATTAAGTGCCTGCTTCCATTTCCCCACACTGAGACTCAAGCTGCAGATGCTCTGTCTGTCCTGCACAGCTGAGTGACACCCGACAGCCTTCACCCATCAGCCACCTTCCTACGGCAGTCTCAGAACCATTACCCCGTCACAAGAACAGAATTTCAGATTTCTGTGCTTAATGATATATGGGAATAAATTATGAGAAAAGCTTTTTCCTGCAGTCAATCACTCTCACAGAAATTTTATTACATAGTGAACATATTTTTTATAAATTAAATTTCAGTTTTGAAAAAAAAAAAGCACCTAACCACCAATGCTGCTTTCCTGAGAGCACATCCATACTGAAACAAATGCTATTGTTTCACCTCACAGTCCATGGAAGACTAAGCAAACCACATCCTCATATTTTATATCCAGTTAGAGGTTACACCACTCATCTAACAGACATGGAAACTTGTTAACTTAAACTTAATGCTTCAGAGAAACAGTTAACCTCTCCCTTCTTTCCAGAAATTCTCCCTGCAATATACATTTTTTTCAAAGCAGGTAGTACAAAAGCAGTCCAGCAATAAACAAAACCCTTCTGATTCTGAAGAATTTTCTTTGAAAAGGTAAGCTCATGTTCATTGAACTACATAGCAACATAAAAAGCCCTTAAGAAAAAACCCTTTCAACCTCCCAAAATAAATACAGCTGAAAATTAGGCTTTTGAACAGAAGAACATCTTGACACTGTCCTCAAAACCAGCAGCAGATGTTCTTCTTCTGGAATAACGCTCATGTTCCCCCAACACCTTTGGAAAACAAAGAAAAAGAGCATGGTTTATGCAACCTACTTGTTGCAACCTGTCGTTCTTTTCTGAGCTCACAACTCTGCTGCCATGACTGAGCGCTCAGAGAACGGCTGCTCTGAACAGCATCAAAAGGGTTATCTTTTGCTGATGGAAGCAGTAACAAATAATCAAACTGACCAATACTCACCTAGAAACAGACTCACTAATACTACCACAAATGACATTTTTCAGTGCCAAACCCTGGAAATTGTAAAAGCTCCCATACACAGACACAACTCTTCTCCAGCCTGTGATTTCTGCATCCAGAAGTGCCAAGACTGACCACGGCACATGACTGACCACACTCACACCTCAGCCTACATTCATACATCCAGCCCCTCCTGCCTGAACAGTTATGGACATAAGACTTTTTAAAATGAAAACTATAAAGACAGATTTCCCCTGCTTATTGTGCTTTTCCAGCCGATCACCAATTCCCTGCTGTATTTTCCTCCTTTGCCTTTTATGCTGTTCTTGGCATCTTTTCTCCCCCTTCCCTTCCCCCAGCCTTCATTTTTTTTGGTGCCTTCTGGCCTGTATTTTCTGCATTTTTAAAAAATCTGTGCAGGGGGATCCAAGAGTAACAGTTTATACAAAGGGAGAGTCCAAGGAGAAGAACTGATCAGCATCTCAATCAGCTCCCCTCTCCAAACCCCGCAAGGGCAGAGCGTTATCTCTGGCAGAGGGCGAGGGCAGCCCAACACCCTGGAGAGCCGACAGCAAAAGCAGCCAGGCTCAGATCCCACTCCAGCTCGCTTTCCCCATACTGACAGACCACTATGTAAAACAGCAAGAGCACTTTACACCCGAGCCAGCCACAAAGGGAACAGCTGGTTTCATGTTTAAGTGCTGAAGCATCATTTCTGCAACTCGCCAGGTCTTGCTGTGGGCGCTAAATGCTCTGCTGTCCATCCCTGCAAGCCCAGGATCCTCATCTGGCCAGCCCTCAGCCACTCCAGTTTTATTGAGAAGTAAATCTCCTCCTGTAACCCCCCACCCCCCCTCAAGTAAAACATAATGGTGAGTTCTGCACTACAGATAACTTAAAAGCAAATCCTAGAATTTTGCTTGGACTATTATAGTTGGGTTTTTTTTTAAATTGTGAATCAATTTCTGTTCTACCAGGAAAAAAAATTAAATGTATACAGCCATATAAGTATACAACATATACAACCTGATCTAGTGGGTGGCATCCCAGCCAATGGCAGGGAGGTTGAACTAGATGATCTTTAAGGTCCCTTCCAACAGAAACTGCAGCAAAGAGCTGCTCCAGATGAAAAACAGCCTCTCAAAATTACCCAGATGAGCAAGAAAGTGAAATGAGTTGAACTTTCCACTTATAACTTGTATCTAGTCACCCTTACCATCTCTTAGCAAAGGAGGGCTGATTTCTACCCCCTCCTTTGAGCTTCAGAGCTCATCTATGGTAGATCTAGCTGGCAGACCAGCCACCAGAAGTCACCCAGACTACAGAAATGCTTCAGTAGAAAATTATTAGTATTAAGACAACATCAAAATATAGAGTATGAAATTATATACCAAAGTCTTTACTTAGGGGGAAAAAAATCAATTTGTGTCCTGGCCATTTACCACACTGTCCGGGCGGGCTGAATGGTGAGAAGCTGTTAACTGAAAGAAAATTATTAGGTAAGAAATTTCTCATTTTGTTACCCAGCTTCTTCCTTCCTTCATTGCTAATGAGAAATAGCAAGCAGGGAATTACAGAGATGGGGAGAAGAAAGAAAAGATAAAAAATTATTCTTATTATTAAATAGAATAACAGACAAGAGCAGAAGCTTAAAAGCAAGGTAGGAATCTGGCCCAAAGGAAATCCTCTGAGGTGGATGGGGGCTGGACTCAGAGCAGGTACCAGGCAGAGTTTCATGTTGTCAGGACCATCAGAGACATGGAGCAGAGGGAAAGGACACAAGATCCTGACTGGTTCGGTGATCAGGATCACCACTTGAGGTTTACAAACAGGGAAGTAGGAGATACTTGGTTTGAGTTCTTAAAAGATGGCAGCTACAGAAATGCAGATTTGTGGTGAGAGCATCAGCCATTACGCAGCAGAGACCTGCAGCCAGCACAGACCACATTTTAAAACAAAAATTACAACAGTTACACTGTTTCTTGTTAGATGAAGTGCTATCTTTTTGTCTCTGACCATGCCTAATGGCTGAGAAACATGTAAGTGATAAAGTACTTTATCAAACAGAGCTCTTGTAGGAGCCCTGCCCCAGGGATCAAGGCAGTTTTGTGTCCATTCAGGCAACTGTATATATGAAGTACATAAGGATGTCTGCAATCCAAAGTTTAGGTGCCACTGGAGCACAGGCTGCTGCAGACAGCACAGCCACTGCAGGAACTCCTTGGGAGGACAGGCATGGGCTCCATCCCTCACCTCCTCCTCCTCTCCCCTACATTTTAGTGACTACAATGAACCTTTTCCCAGATGCACAGTAGACAGAGGAGAAGGATTTTAACATTTTGCCTGCAGCAGCTCTGAGGCCTTGGCATTTGGACAGACTGATCCATAAGCACAGCACAATTAGCATGTGTACTCCATATGCTTGAGATCCATCCATTACAGTGCCACAATGCCCTCTGACACCACAACTCTCCTAAAGAAGAAAGTTGTGGAGAAGTTCCTGGAGAATAATTTGTCTTATCCTCCAGGAACAGTGGAAAAAGGCACTTTTGTGCACAGGAGGTTTTGGTGGAGCTGGAGAAATAACCTTTTCCCAACAAAGCCCAGCAGCATGATTCACCTATAAAGCACGGAGCCGGTTTCAAAGCCAGCCTTTCAAGCTAATGGCTATCAGAAAGGCCAGCCATCTGCTTGTGCAACCTGTCCTTATGATTAATCTCAACATCTGACTTGTATATAAAGTTTATATACTAACAGGACTGTACTTCATATGTCATTTTAGCTACGTTCTGCATTGCTGATTACAGTTTCTCCTCAATCTGGCCATCCTCTCCAGGTTACAGGCACACAAAGGACCCTGCTTAAATGCTGATTAGATGCCTAGCAAAGCAAAGACTTTGGAAAGATTTTATTAAGTCTCTAAAACTCAGTAAGCATTTCAAAGAGCTCATTGGAAAAGATAGGTCCCACATCCACATGTAATTAATTCTTTATTTAAATATATTAGGCCTCTACTTAACATGGTGTTGCAGAGGCAGAAAGTAACAAATCATGTCTCTGCCTGGAAGGATTCATGGCTCTTTCTGCCATGCAACCATTTTATTGAGCAGCATATGGTACAGTATCAGAGCTGTTCTTCTTTAATTAACTGAATAATGATACTTTCTGTGGAGCTCAATCCAGGTCCTCCACAGCACACAGCATTATGGCACCCATTTTCAGGAACATGACTACATGTCCACAGCCCACTGGGAGAGAGTGATGCACGTCTCTTGTACGAGTTCATTTAAACACATGCAGCACCACAGACAATACTCATTTCTCTGGAATCAGGGAAGTTTATTTTGAATTAAAGAAACCAGAGTTGTCTTCTGAAAATAAGTTCTGGATACCATTTTACTATTTCATTACAAAATCAGATCACGATTTCATTACACCAGATCACGATTTCAAATTCAGATCTACTGTCCTCTTCTATAGAGAATAGACATTTATTTCTATTATTTCTTTTACTTCTTTAGGTAAGAATCGATGGATTGTTCCTTATGCTAGTTTTAACTAGGCAAATTCTTTGCACAGCAAACTTTAGCATCATGAACTGTGCAGTGAAATAAGCCCAGGATAATGAGCTGACAGAAGGGACCGGTGAGGGAAGAGCTTGCAAGATGCACAGACAAAAGCCCTCTCTCCTGAAGGAGTAAGATTTTAAATCTTGCTAGCAAGATAAAGCAGAGAATACTAAAGTCCAGACAAAACACTCCCATGCAATTCCCTTCACGCCATCAAAACCAACATAAAAATCATTAAATGCTAAAATAAAGCCAAGCAAAGGAACATTTCTGTCAGCAACTGCCAAGTGAAATGAATGACCTGGGTTGAAAGTGTTTGCTGACGTAGCTGCAAGTTGCCACAAAGGCTTGAGGGCTGTGGCAGCAAACTGGTCTGTGGAACAGCTTGAACCAGGGACTGAGGGGATGAAGCTGGAGCTTTGACATTCAAGGCCCTTTTGGGAGCAGGACCACCTGCACCCCTCCCTCCAAACCAGCCTAACAGACCCAACATCAGACCAAGTCACTATTTCAGGCAGCACTGGGAAAGAGCCCAGGAATCCTGGCCTTTGGCCAGAAGAGGTTTTCAGGTCGATGACAGCACCTTGTAGCTCTGACACCGAGAGGCACCAGTGGGGCTGTGCCAAGACCTCGGTACCCCGGCATCACCGGGGAAATCCAGCAAAGGAGCACCCAGAGGCTGTGCCAGAGGCTGTGGAGGCACAGATCCCAACATCTGCACCCACTGAAGTTTAATTCTCAAGGTGTTTCTCAGCTGCTACCAAGAGACAATTTCATCACCGCAGCCACACTGCAATCAACCAGCTTGGCTGACAGAAATGACACATCTATCAGCCATAAAAACTCACAGAATATGTTATTCTGCATTTTGCCCAAAAGGAGAGGACAGATTTGAACAATACAAATCATCTAAATCGCAGCTTTAATTGTGCTGGCACTTAAAAAAAAAAAAAAAAAAGGAAATGAACAACAATTTCAGGCTTTTGTGTTAATTTTAGATGTTACATTTTCCTTCACAATGTAGTAAAATCAACATTAGAAATCTTTGGATGAAGTAAAGAAAATGAGGAAACTTGCCAATTTTTGAAGAATCAACAATTAATATTACAGCAATTAATTCAGAAGAGTAACTACATGATATTGCAGGGTTCCCTGTGTCTTCTGTCCAAGTGACTGCTTAAAAAAATTTTTAAGCAACAAATGAAGTAAAAAATGTTCTGTTTATATTTTTTTCCTAAATTACCAGCATTGCAAACCTTCAAACTCATGCTGGTATTTGAAAGTCAGTCTGGGCTCTCCTAGTTATACATCCTTATTATCATAAAGATTCCACAACTGGAAATTACTTTTCGTGACACTTAAACCAAAAAGAAAATAGCTCTATTGCATCTGCAGAACCAAAAGTAGTAAACTGTAATAAACATTCATCTTTGTCAGTGGCTCTGCAAACCAATTTGTTCAGCACGAAGGTGCCATTTTTACACAGTTGCTTTATTACTACATAATTATTGATGGATCAGCCAAGTGCCCTCTCAAGTAAGACCAATCTTAAAAACGAGCTTGTTAAAAATTTAAGTGTAAACCTTGGGACAGAAACTAGCAGTTAGGTTTCATCTGATATAAACTTTTAAAGAGGAAGAAAAAAAATTGGAGGGACAATTTTGAAAAATGCTACGTTTGAGGCAGGCATGAAATTGAAGCAGACAAGAAACTTTAATGTGATAGAATGAAAGAATTGGGGACATCTGTACTGAGAATAAGCTGTAAATAGCAAGTGGAATTATCAATCTAGTGATGTGCCAGCTCTCTGCATTTCAATTGCTTCACAGGCCATACCATAAAAATTGTTTGCAATGAAAGAAGTATGAAGCATCCCTAGATTTTATTGCTCCCAGTGATATTTCCCCCCATTTATGTGTGTACACCAGTTGTAGCCTTTCAAGTACAGCACTGTTTCATATTAGTACCTGTTTAAATTACCTACCCACAAACATCATTCAGTGTTCAAAATGCCTCACTATTAAATTTTCTGTTTCAGTCAAAGTACTTCAAGAGTTTCTATCAAGCTTTCAAAGGCAAGGAAGTTTCATGCAGGTTTTCTGAAAGTCAAGATAAAGCAATAAACTTTGAATTTAAAAGGAGGCTTTTTCAGGAGAGAATTCGGCGTAGCTTTTTGAATTCTCTTCCCACCTTGTTAAACCAAACCTCTTCATTGCTCCCAGATTTCTAAATGTTGCATTTCAGGAGCTGAACTTCCAAGCTTCAACCTTACTCTCTAAAAAGACCCTGCATGTAAAGTGACCTTGGGCAAGAGCATACCTGAAATTGCCAATTCCAAGTTACTGAAGGATTGTAAAACTTTTCCAGCACTGGAACCTTAGCACAAGCACAAATGCCACTCTCAGCCTCCAAAATACACGTCCTTTGCTGCTGCAAAGACATGCTCTGAAATGCTCCTCCAGCCCCAGCTGAACTGTGGGAGCTGGTTCCTTCCCCCCTGACTCAGCCCTGCTCCCCCCTCCTTTTACTTCCCCCCACCTTCCACTGCACCTGCCAAGGTGTCATTCCCTAATACACATCCATCAAAATAACCCTGCTATTAAAAAAGCCTGCACAAGCCTGTGACATTTTTGACAGACCTGGGTGAGGGAGGCAATCACACATGTACTGATGCCAGCAGATAGGAGGGGGATGAGCCAGTGAGGCAAAGCACTTAACCTCAACCAACAACATCCCAACACATCTGCTCTGTCTTAGACTGGAGCCAAATCCAAACAGTGCAGTACAAAACAGGGAAAGAACCTGGGACAGGAGCTTTGTGGTAGTCTTGCAGCAGCTACCAAGCCATGAGACACTAAAGCAGTGCTCCCACTAAGTGCAAAAAAAGTCTGGATTGAAGTGAGAAGAGAGACTTCAAGGAAAAGCAACTTCCCAATGAAGTATGTTTTATTTAATGGAAGCCACTGCCAGAATATAATATTGCCACCAGTGACATCATTTCATGTTGATAAGATGCTGCTGCATTTCAATACGTGACTTTGATGATAGTGAGGATTTGCATTTTTCACTTTTAGCTGGAAATTATTAAGAACCATTAAGCATAACTTCCCAAATCAGCCATTTGCCCTGATCTTGTACTAGTGTTAAGGATTTGGTTGCAGAGCACTATCTTACTTCCTTCCCATCTGTGAGCACACAGTGGCTTCCCCACCATAACTAAATCAAACCTGGCATGTAAGCAGTGAATTTGCTGAAAAATGGTACCCTTCTGCCCCCTGCACAGCTGTTTACTTCTGGCTTATATGCTCATACCTGTCTCAAGAGCCTTGTTCCTTGCTCCAAATTTCTTTCCAGGTACTACTTAACAGCATTATTTACACACTCTTATTTCATATTCATTCCCTTATTCCTGCTACAGTAGACACCCAGGTCTTTCGTAACAGAAAACAACTTCTACAGTCTAATGTGTACATGTGTCAATATGAGAGCTGAGCTTTACCTTAAAACTGCTTCAAAAATAAAGTATCTTCTGCTTCCTTTTAGCAAAGCTTGGCTGCAGAAATTCCCTAGAGGCAATTGTTTGCAATTTTCCCTTAATTTGCAGCCACCCCTCCCTTGGCTGCCTGCCAGGATCTCCTCCTCTGACCGCTTGGGACATTGGCCCAACAAAGTCCACCCAACCCGAGATAAAAGATCACAATTTTTGCTATTAATAACCAACCCCAAGTTGTTCTTATCTGCCCACTTCTTCAGCTCTGCACCACTGTAATTAATGAACACCGAGAATTTTACCCAAATTTTTTTCAGCCCTGCTGAATGCATTCTGGTGAGTGCCTATGAAATAAAATTAAATTGAAAAGCTGAAGACTACAGTAGCCTCATGTTGACAGGTCACTCTGATTCCAGGTCAAAGAAGACTCTATATTTGGCTGCTTTGATTATAATTGCTTGCAGGATGAAAAATAAATAGCAATTATCTCATTGTCACACAAGAAAAAAAGACCTAATAAATGAACCAATCCTAAAGTAACATTGAAAAACAAATTATTTCAAAAGCAATCAGGAGAAGTAAAATTCAGGTTCCAGAATTGTTTTTAATTGCCAACAGTGTCAACATTAATATTCTTCCTATTGGATAATAAATCCCTTTCAGTTATAAAAGCATTTAGCAAACTAAAAATGTCAAACTACAATTATACAAGGCTAAACTCAGCTCACAGTGCCACAGCTGAAATCCCTAATTACAAGGGTCATCTACACAAGTCGCAGTCCAACCCATGCATCCTGCCTGCTGTGACAGTCCCATAGATTTGACCAACAAACAAAACAGATGAAGTGTTTAGGGGTGTGATGAAGTTAATCCTTAAGAGGATATAGGAATTAGTTTTTCAAACTAAATTCAAAGCTACCAAACAAAAGCAAAACAACACAACTGCTGCACAAAACCATTAAAACCTTGCAGAAACAGCACTCCATTTAAAGGGTTTACTTTGGTGGATTTTCAGTTTCCAGGTACTGCCTTCAGCAGCTGAACCTGTACCACGAGAAGATAAAGCACTAAATGGAGGATTATTTTAGCTTTTTTAGACAAACCCAAGTGGTTGGGATCCACCACAGCACTGCACACAGATTTATTACCCATCGTGTTAAACCCAAAGTAGCTAAGCCTTGCAAATCTCCCGGTGCTGTATTCCCCTCTTCCATGGCCACGTTTTGTGGCTCCTTGACCTGGGTTAATAAGTCTTTATTCTCAATAACAACTGGGACCATGGAGACTCCCTGAACTGAACCCAGGCCTCCACTCCTGACATTTCAGATACCATGATGAATGGCTTGGATAACATCCCCCTCAGCAGTCAGCTTTCCCTGCAAACTTGGTGTCCTTTCTGTAGCCTCCACACATTTCACTCTCCACAGTTCTCTAAAGAAAAATGTTGGTTATCACTTGAGTTTTTTGATGACTTTTCTTCCTTTTTGGCAGAAGGGTAGGGCAGGAATGTCTGTTTCTTCTGCAAAGGGGTCACCCACCCAAAAAACTGTGAGCATTACTGGGCTCCAGTTCTGGCAGGTGCAGAAAAGGATCAAAAATTCTCATACCAGCAGGGAGTTCTTTTAGCCAGGTTTTCTGAGTGCCTGTAGGTGTCTGAGTCATCACCACCAAACATCACCTCCCCAGTATTGTCTTAGTCTGCAGTCTATGGGGCTGAGGGTGGTAAAACACTGGAACAGGTTGCCCTGGAAAGGGTGGTGGATGTCCCATGCCTGGAAACATCCAAGGTCAGGTTGGATGGGACTCTGAGCAACCTGATCTTGTTGAAGATGTCCCTGCTCACTGCAGGGGGCTTGGACTAGATGACCTTTAAAGGTCCTCTCCAACACAAACCATTCTGTAACTCTATGATTCTATTTTAGCCAAGGTTTAAGAGCAGGATAGTGATTCTTTAGATGGTTACACTTCCACAGATTCCTTGAGAACTGACCTCCAGAAAGACAGCAGAAATTATAAATACCCCTGAAAGTATTTCCCATGCAGAGAACTAGCATCTTTTCTGATGCTTGGGAGTGCAGAGAGGAGAGAACCTTGCAAAGAAGCCCCAACAGAATGAAAACTTTAGACTGGCACCTACAAATGCTGAGGCATGTAATTCAACCAGAACACAGCCCTCCTTAGTATTTGGGGAACCATTTTTTATGCAATTTAGTTATTTAGGTAGAGAAAAAAGTCCATTTCTAAAGCCCCAGCTGAGCTTCTCCCCCCCTGCTTGCCCAGCTCTGTGCTCCTTAATCCCAAGCCTAGAGCAGGTGACAGCAGACCTGGACTTCCCATCAACACAATGGAAAACAATGGATAAAAAAACCTGCTGGGGCTGGCTGCTTCTCCTTGCTCCACTAAAAAGCAGGATCAATGCCACAGCACACACATGTCAATTATCTCACACAGAATGACACCACAGAGCCCCTGTTCCACACGTCCAACCTCTCCAAGCCAGAGACACAGCCCTGCTGCCACCTCCTTCTCCAAAGAGCCCGTGGCCAGCAGCCAGCTGAAGCAGCCAGAGGAAAAAGCAGCCTTTTGCCCTTTTTTTCCCTCAAGCAAGGGAGGATGAAATGCTGGTTAGACTCATCAAAGAGCAATGTAAGGCTTTTACGCTACTCAGACTGAAAATAAAGCTCATTTTCCACCATGCTTTTATTAGAGAAATTCAAGACAGACAAGATACTGCAGTCAGAACACAGCAGGATAAAAGAAAAAAAAAAAATCAAGCCTGGAAAATCTTTCAGGATTTTAACATTCCCCATTCCAGACCAGAATTTTATCAAACCAACAAACCAAAAACAGGAAGGCAGGAAGGCAAAAAAGAAGGCAAGAAGGAAAGAGAGAGAAAGAGAGAGAGAGAGAAAGAGAGAAGGAGACAGAGAAGGACATAAAGAGACCCTCTCCTCTAAAACAGTTAGGGTAGGAGGGGGATAAAAGGACAGCCAGGATGATCAGCCAGGTGCTAAGGGCCTTTAATCACAGGCAACATAGCCAAGTAAGGTTTAACAGATGGGTCTTCTTCACTTGGCTGAGGAACCTGAACCCAAATTTCCAGTATCTTTTCCTGACCCCAGAACCCATTACTCTGGGGCACTTCTTTTTGACCAAGGCTTCTGACAAAAGTGACACAAATTTTCCTATAGGGAGTGTCTCTATTGACAACCCAATCCTTTGGAAAATTCCTAAAAGAGCCACAAATGCTGTAAAAATGTATTCACATGATTCAGCTTATGCTTTCACTCAAATTTATCCCCTTGATGGCTCTAACAAACTGCAGGTCTCTCTCTAAAACCCCTCTCTAAATTTGTTAAAAAATCCTTCAGCCAAACTCTATGATTAGTTTTCATCCCTTAACCTTTCTAGTTACTCAAGGCATGAATATGGAATGAATTTGTGGCATTCCTATCCCTTAATGAAATGCAAAGATCCTGCATGAAAAAGCACGCACATAGATTCTGGAGTGAGACACGCACACGCAGTACTTGTGTGTGAGTGACATACAGAGCCAAGTAAGAAAATCCTGTCATCTGTAATTCACACCCAAGACTTCAGGTATCAAAAAACTGCACTCAAAGCAGCTGGTGGTCTTGTATTACCGTGCTGGCTGCAGCAAGCTCTTCACATCTCATTAACCGCGTAATGAAGGCTCAGGCAGGGATACAGCCTAGCAAGACTGCCAAGCACAGGCACACAGAGGCCAGAGGAGAAAGATCAGCCTGTACCAAGATTTTTATTGTTAAGATCTCAGAACTGGGAAAGAGCTAGTCTTGCCACAGAAAATATTTTCCAGTGAGCAAATGGCACACGGATACAAAGATCAAACTCTCGAAGTGCTTGGAAGGCTGGGCACAAGGAAGGTGGCACCAAGCAGGTCATGCACAGAGCTCATTTCCACAGGTGGGGCATAAAACCACTGAAGCAATGGGGGTGCTGAAGCCAGAGGCCAGAGGAGCAATCAGGATGGGGACACGCACGCTTGCACTGATGACCAAGTGTCCCTTCAATATGTAACACAATTAGCACTAAACTCAGCAGCTTTATTTCTCATGTATGCAGCAATTATTTGTAGTAGGGCTTCCTAATGTTCTCTCTATTGATTATACAATAGAATCAAAGAATAACGGGTTGGAAGAGATATTAAGGATCATCTGGGCCAACCTTTCATAGTCTACACAAAACAGCCCAGCACTCTGTCCAGGCAGAAATCTTATCAGTGTCCTATTTTGGGGTATCCATCACTTCCCTGAGGACATTAATCCAAAGGATGATCTCACCATGAAAAAATGTTCTCTTCTGTCCAATCAAAATCTCACCCATTACCCCTTGTCTTTTCCATTTGACTCCTTGCAAAAAATGAATCTCCATCTTCTCAGTAGCCACCCTTTAAACACTGGAACATGGTGATAAGCCTCCCCTAACACATCTGTTCTCAAGACTGAACAAACACAGATCTTTCTGTATGTAACATATACATTTATATATTTCCAAAGAGCTGGCACTGATGTGTTCAGACAAAATCCAAGGAACAAGGGATGCTGGAAGAAGAAATCAGTACAAAGAGGGATCCAACACCCAACCACTGATGGAGCAACAATAGCACCAGCAGTGAACCTGCTGCTCACCATCCTGCAATCCCTTCTGGGATCCAGGTGGGGTCAACAACTCTCTTTGGCACATGCCTGCAGACCCTCAAGCATCCTTCCATGGCAGCTCAGACCCTGCCAGAAATGTCACATTTCTGCAATCTCCCCTGCCCACAGTGCTGCTGGCACTGGTCATCTGCTGCTGTCAAAAAAAGGAGGAGGATAGAACATACATGTGCTCTTGCTTGCTGGGTAAGGGAGCTGAATCTGCTCAGAGAGGGACTGGTGAAACCCCAAGGCCAGGATGAAGTATGAGGTGGGAGCTGGCAGCTGCAGGGGATGAAATGTAGAGGACAAGAGAGGGATGAGCCCATCCCCACCTCATATCAGATCACCTTTAGCCATTTTTCACATCCTCCTTGAGTAAGAAGCTGAGCAGTGCTGGTACAGAGGGACAAGGACCACAATCAATGAGCACTGCCTGCACGGGGTCTTTAACACCCACAGAAATCAATGGCAACATCTTTCAACCTCAACCCCTGTCAGATCATGCTTGCAGCAGAAATGGAGGCGTAAATACGAGGAGCAATAAATGAGCAAACTGCTAATTGTGAAGCTTTCCCATGTGTTCTCTGTGAAGCAGGAGTGAGTGCTGGGTGCCTGAGCATGCACAAGATGGTACTTGCAGGGCGACTGCTCCCTGCTAAAGCCGCCTGCTTTCATGGGGACGTGCAGGAGCACGTTACCACCCACCGCACACACACTACCTGAAATTACTGCTCTGAATATTGACTCAAAACAAAACCTAAATCGGGTCTCAAACCTTACCTAGATTATGAAGGGGAAGTCATTAGGTAATTTGCACCCTGTATTTTACCTTTATCTCTGCTATTATCAGACCTTCCCCACTTTTTCTTCATGTGGCAAGAGATGAACCGGCAGTGTACAGCCAGCCCAGTGTGGGAAGGACAAAGTGACAGCCAGCAGACAGCAAAATGACAGGAACACCAAGAAAGATGATAAAATATTTGAAATGGTATAAAATGAAAAAATAAATTGCAGAGAGAAATTTCACACCAAAGGATGTTATCTCTTGAGAACAAACTCCGTGATATTTGACTGTGATAGTCTCCTAAAAGAAATGGTGCACTTTTTTTTTTTTGAAAGAGCATGTAGAGTGTGGAGAGGATGCTGGGATGCAGCATGGCCAGGAAAATGGTCAAACTGATATACCCAGTCTCCATCTCTGAAACTGAGATCTCACCATAAATCACTTTTATCATAAAGAATAAGAGAGAAATAGTTTGCAAAGATTCAAACAGTTTTCAGCTTAAATTCTCTGCAAATTAATACACTTTGTAGGAAAAAACAGTCAAATGCAGTGTTTATTCCAAGCACTTTACTGCCTCAGACTCATTAACCCGGTACCTTACATGCTGTCTTTGTAATGCAAATTTGTTAAAATACTGTGCTTTTCATAAAACATTCATACAGACAAGCTCACACTGCACAAATACCAATTGTAAGTGGAGCAAAAATACACTTACTTTTTCCTAATATTTCAGCTCTACACCTAAGTCTTATCCGCATAAGCAGTTTGTGAGAAACCTGCTGCTGCTGCTGCCACTGTAGCACAAAGGTGGAAGATTTCCCAAAGCAGCTGATGTAGGCAATTATAAACTGAATTACCACATGCCAAAGCCAAATGAAAAGACTTTGTAGAAGATATCTGCAGCAGAGGTTTTTTGAGGAAGACAGATCATTACAGAGGGAGGAGACATACCCTGCACTTAAGGAGGCCAAACATTGCACACACTGCACCTGTTTGCTGAGCTCCTGTTTAGGAGCCACCTGCCCTGTCTGCAGCACATCACCACCAGAGTTTGCTGGGCATCCTCACCATGCAGCACCAGGCATGCTGCTTCCAACTGCTGAACTGGCTGGACACGATTCACCCATCCAACAACACGGGGAGCCCAGCAAGAGATACAAAATCTTCTGCACAAGGTCTCCAGCCCAGCTTGACCCACACAGTGAGAGATGATTCAGGGCTGGAGAGGGCTAAGGGAAAGAAAGGTTCCTGATTTACAGCTTACACAGCTGTGGAGAAGGACCAAAACATCACCTTCAGGGTTCAGTGTTACAACAGCAGTCTCCCTCCTCCAGTGGACTTAGATCTTGGAACATGAACTACCACAGCAAAGCCATGGCCAGCTGAGATTTACAATATAAATTGCACTAAACCAAATTCAAATACACAGGATAAATGCAAGAAATTTTGTGAACTTTTCCTCCTCCCTCCACACTTACCAACTACTTTTGTTTCAAGACAATCTATAACTGTGCTATCTCAAATTAAACTCTGAACAACTGCTCTCATCCTGTATTTAGTTTTGAAAACTGTCATTTCTTTTTCAGACCTGAAAAAGGGCCCAAAAACCTGGAAAATGCTTAAGTTTTATAGCTGTACCAGTTGGTCTGACAGAAGACCATACTACCTTCCCAGACTTCCCAGAGCTATGGCAGAACTCAACAGCATTGCCTGAGGTGCCAGAATCATCCACACTGGTTTTCATCAGGTTCAGAGCTACGACACAAAGGTAACCAACATGAGGCATCTTAACAAGAGGTTTTCTTTATTCTGCATAATAGCATGCCAACTGCAAGCCAGGTATACTTCCCAAGCTGTCTGCTAGACCTGGTTCCCACTCACCCAAAACACAAGGTTCCATTACTGCTCCTGAGCACAGATGACTTCCCGAAGGAAACCAGGTCCTCAGGGGGATGATGCACACATCACTGAGATGCACCCACACCACACAGGCACTGCATGGCAAGGGCCTGGAGACTGGGAACTGCACCCAGACTGACTACCCTGCAGTACAGGCATAACCAAAATGAATCGGACTTAACACAGAACTTCTAAATTGTTAAAATAAATTAGCAGAGTCACAAAACCAAAACAAAACAAAGAAACAAAGAAATCCACCCTAAACTCCCTCAAACACCCTCCTTACCACCCAAAGAAAAACTCCAAATCCAACAAAGACTGGGGCAGGATCTATAATCAAAATGAAAACAAAACAGTAATTTTGAATATGTGCTTCATAACATGTTAAGAAAATAAGTACTTGTTCAAACACCTGCAATGATTTCTCAGACGCAGGAGAAGAGAGTGAACATACTGAAACCTGCTTGGTTTCGAAATTCAGTTCATTTGGCACATCCTCCACTTTTGCAAGAAAACAAACAGCAAAGGCAGACAAGCCACAGCATGAGCAGCCCTGCATTCTCCTGCCCACCTGCCTGAAGCCCAGAGGAACCTCCCTGGCTGCACCAGCTTAGCTTCATCTTTACACTCAGTCCTCAGCCTGCCCATTAAAATGGTCAATAGCAATGCCAGCTGAGAAATGTCCATCACTGGGAACTCCTTTTTACAGGTCACTGGCCAACCAGACAACAACAGCTTCTAGCCATGACTGACCTCTCTGCGACATGAACCGCTGATTTCCAGGAGAAAGACAAGCCATGAGCCATCCATTTTCTTAATCACAATTAAAACACAACCAAAACCACTCAACTGTTTTTATATGAATTTGTTTGTACAAAATAAAAATGTGCAATCATCCTGCTATGTTTCTGGAGACTGAACACTAATGTAGTAAGAATCTGAATGCATTCACTTCATTTACTGTTGAACAGAAATCAGCATCGCAACAGTTTGGATAACAAAATGTTCTGCTGCACAGACCTCCAAGTAAGCTGACAAAACAGATTAAGATGGGTGTGTCTTAGGATGGAAAAAATAAAGAAAAAAATGTCCCTTAGATATGTTTTTTTCAGGGTCATTAAGATGCAAAAAGAATTTTAAAAAAATGCTTTCTCCATAAAGTTCAAGCACATGTATGAAAAAGCGAACAAACCTGCCTGGATGACTGACTGTTTGCAATACTGGCTCTGGCAAAACTGGCTTCTTTAGTTGATCAGTCCTGCTCCCACTGTGCTATACAGAACTGTATGATGCAAACAGATTTGTGGGTTTTAAGAAAAATGGAGCAAAACCAGCACAATACACACTGAAGTTCATATCAAAGAAAAAGGCATAATACCAGTTATTTCCTCTTGCAAACATTTTAAATGTTTGCCATTTCCAGAGATTCTCTATCAGAGACAGACTGCATCACGTTTGACTCCAGTAAAATGTCTCCTGAGAAAGTCTGCCTTGATCTAAGATTCTCATACTTGGGTTTTAATTTCCAGTCATATTTACAGGAATCTGCTTCCTCCAATTTCCTAACTGAAAGTGCATGGCTTGAAATATGCCCATCAGCTATCATATGACTGCAAATCAACTATCAACTTAACCAAGAGATACACATTCCCAGGCTTCAGAAAATTAGGCACCCCAGATTTTCCTGCAGCTTCCAGAAGAGCAGATGTCAACAACCACATCAACAACCAAGACCACTGGTCCCATCCAGCCCCGCAGCTCCTGTCCCCCGACGTCTCAGTGATTCACGGAATTGCTACCACAGTAACCAACAAGATACATGGAAATGACACAACAAACCCACAGCTGGCTGCCTGTGTCCAGTTTCTGCTCTGAGCTGAACTCCTACTCACCAGGCTCTTGGTCCTTCGTGGATATGCACTCTCTGATGGACTCAGTTATGCCAAGGCTAGCAGCGGTGGGCAGTGGGCCAAGCAAGGATTCCAGTGCGGGGGGTCTCACAAGAGTTTCATTTCCATTTCTGCATTCCCCATCTTCATTTCTTTTACCTCTATCCTTCTCATTCAGTTCATCATAAAAGTCCTTGTTTAAGTGATTAGCAGCTGCTTCTAGTTCCTCATCTTCTGCCTCCTCCTCTCCAAGAATGCTAGAGGCATTATCTTCTATAGAATCTGTAAGGGGGAAAAAACCAACAGATCATTGCATACCATCTGCTACAGAAACTAAATAAATAGAGCTCACTTAAAGAATAAAAATCTTTAGAGGAAATCTGTAAAAGAAATACACAATATTTTAGCTCGGTGTATGAATACATGGAGTTTCCAGATGCTCTTCAAATTCATTACCTTGACTATTAAAATGTATTTTTGTGACTACAGTCACCATTTAAAATAGAATCATCATCTTATCATAATAGGTAAAAGGGCTTTGTGAGAGAAGTCAGCTATTTCCTGGTAAAATTATAAATTAAAAATAGCCAGTTAAACCAGCACAAAGCCCTTCCATATGGGAAGTCAACTGGGGAATTTGGCGACAGAAGGGTCTAGATACTGGTCCACTGCACTTTCAGTGATAAAAAGAACCATTCTCAGGTGCCAGTGCCAAGCTTATACTGTACCAGGAAAGAAAAACAACTGAAATCATTAATGAACTATCCCTGCAATGAACAATGTGGTTGTTTTGAAGACTGATTTATGAACCACCTATTTGGCAGAGAGAACCCCAACGCAAGAGATCTTGTACTATGCAAGCATATATATGATCACATTTATCACCATAATGTTCATACACTCCAGACTGCCAGATCTGAGCTCAATACTATTTAAGGAGTCATAAGGCTTTATAGACTTACCATCTTTAGTGAAATTTGCAAATACTCCTTTTGCTTTCGGTCTACTGTTTTCTAATTCACTCTCTATTTCATCTTGGTAGCTCGATATTTCTCCTGTGGTGTTGAAATAAAAATAAAACTCAGCGATCATTGATGCAATATTGAAGAAATGAGTGATATGTTACACTAAACACAACTTATACCTTCAAAATCCTCCAGCTTTTTTGATAATGCCTTTTCAAGCTGAAATGACAATAGACAAAATAAACATGAAATTACTAAAAAAGTATGCACAATTTTAAACTGTTTGTGAGCTGTACATAGAGACAGAGAATGGTAGGGTATTTCAAAAGCATAAGCAGGTTTTGAATCTCCACTGAAATTGCTTTGTAGTGTCAGGTAGGCATGACAGACAGGTCTCAAAACACTGACCAATTTCAAATGTTATCTCCCCCATCTTTACACTTCAAAAAGAGCCTCCACTCTGGCAAGCTGTAAATAAAAGGCCTCATTCTCCAGCAGTCAGACCCTGTGACTGTGCCTGTAGATGTGAGAAGTGCAAGGACAGTGCAGAGACTGGAGTGCCCACACCAGACAGAGCACACTGGTGAAGGCAGAGTGAAGTTCTGACCTACAGTATCTGGCTGGTTCTTGAGAACATCACTAACACCCCTACAGACCTTTAAAGGACAGCACAGTCAGAACAGGCAAAAACCCTAACAAACCAGTAATATAAGAATTGACTACGGCAGCAGTAAAATCTCTGTTGCCAGATTTAGTTCATGATTTGTGAAAAATTAAGCTACGTGAGATCTAATTTCTGTGGAAGCAGGTGTTGTACCACCCAAAACCACAGCAGTCTCATTAAAGTAAATGGGTTATTGTTTCCATATCTATTTTAAAAACGGTCTCTGTAATGCCACTTCTCCTAACCACAGATATCACCTTAAAAACAGTGTATGGCTCCTAATACCATGACATTTTTAATTGGGAAGCTACCCTTCTGCCAATAAACCAAAATATATCTTTAGTTAATGGGCACCATATGCACTAATGCTGATCCCTCTCTCAAGAACCTCAAAAGAAATGAGGGCTGGTCAGTTTGGATTTAGCATTAACTAAATTCAAAAGAGAATGCACAGAGGGAGGAGAGAGGAAAGAACCACAAACAGCATCCAATTCAGATTTTACCTGCTGTATCTTCAACTTTTTTTGACCAGCTGTAAACGAAGGAGGATCACATTCTTCCTCCAAGTCAATCTTCATAAACTCATCTATGGTCAGCTGACTGGTTGGTGTATCTTGAAACTCTGTCAACCTACCAAAGCATACAGCACATGACCCAAACATCTATAAGAACTCCTTTGAAAGTAACAAAATTTGCAAACTGCCAAGCTATGGAATAAACATGTCATCCTTAGCAGCTCTGGCTCAAACACAGACTACATTAAAACTGAAGTGCTACTAATTGTTTCATCTGCTGCAAAGAAAGTATCTTTTCATATCCCAAATTAGCTTTTGATTTATTAGAGTATGTAACATACTTTTTTTTTGATGAACAAAGACTGAGCAGAAATACTGCAGCCCCTACAGTCAATTAAGTATAGACAAAACTAAGACAAGAAACACAGCTCATTCCTCCCCTCTCGTTGCTTTTGTTATCAACAGCAACAACAAAACAGATTCACCAAATAAAATATCTGTCATCCTGGTTTAGGAGTTTGCTCAAAATCTTGCTGATATGTCGTCATGATTAATTTACACAAAGCAAATGTTAAAGTAACATCTCTTCAGCAGGCTGGAAGAGGGACAAGAAATAATCTTCCCAGGACACACAGAAGCAGTAGTAAAATAAATTGATCATTTGCACATCACACAGATTAAATAGATGGATGAACATAATTTGACAACAATAAACTTTGGATTTTTTTAATATTTGCATTTTAAAAGTTCCTACCTATGTGAGAGAACAGACTGGCTCCACGGGGAATTGCCATGAAAGCAGATGAGTCTTTCACAGAAATTCAATCTTAAATAAGACCACGTGGTCATAACTTAATCCACAAATACCAGCATTTTATACAGGTGGCTGAGAATAAGCACATCCATTTTACAGATGGAGAAAATGAGACAAAAGGTTAAGTACAAAGCCAGGTCAGGAAACGTCTGGCAGTATGCTTCTCTGACAGAAAGTGCCCTTTTAATAATATCAACATTTTCCATGGGAAAATGGCAATGATGGGTCTGCAGCTGCTTCGCTGGAATATTCCCATCTTTCAGAGGAAGCAGAGCTGACAACAGCTTCCATCTGCAAAGCTAGGGAACTAAAATTGGGGATTCAGTGCTCTCAGCACAGGACCTTTCTGCATTTCTCTCCCCCTATAAACAGTTGTGGTTTTCTCCTCAGTTCTCTCCTCTACCTCTGGTTGCAAAAAAACTCTTTCTGAAGAGGAATTTCTTTAGGACAGAAATTCAGTTTCCAGCCAATCCCAGGGTCAAAGCCAGGAGCATAGGGCCACACTCTCCTACTATATCCTCATCAGTCTCTGTGTTTCTTCCTTTATAAACTGAGGAGCAAGACAAGACAGCCCATACAGAGGGGTGTAGGCAGGCTGCAAGTGCAGGACACTTTGCCTGGAGACATCCCTCTCCTGGAGCAGAGGCTACAGGCAGCATGTCATGTCATGAAATGCAAAGAGAGAGCCAGGCACCTCTGTGTCACTCCAACAGCAAGCAGCACAGTAAGCCCATGCATGGCTATACCAGCCAGAGTTAGTGCTGCTGAGGAGAAGAAAGCCTCCGAAAACTAGACTTGCCTTTGGAATTCAAGCATCTCCACAAAGCCCCAAATTAACCATGTACTTAAGAGTGACTGACAGCCCAACCCTTCCCTCAGAGTACCAGGGACCAGCTCCCTCCTCCTCTCTTTCAGATCAAATTGGAAAGGAGAGGAGGATGCTGTTGGCAGCAGCAGCACCCAGCTTTTAATTAAAAGACTAGAAATCTTTCTTGGCGTTAACGGGCTTCCAGCATGCATTACCCACCTTCCAGGAGGGAGCCACATCTATCAGGTTAGAGGGAAAATCTGGCTAGGGCACTAGTATTATTATTATTATTATTTAAATTCAGGATTCACTTAATGCCAAACCCATGTATCATTTGAGGAGCATGGCTCTTCCCAGTCACAATCATTAAAGAACAGCCATCCATCTCTTCACGAATGAATCATGTACTCACAGGCAGCCCCACTTCAGCAAGACTCTTCCTCCCAACGAGCCTCACCTTATTAAAATATTACTCTCCTCCCAGTGTTAAAAGTCAAGGTGCACTTTGGCAAAGACACACAGTTTGTTTATCCAACACTTGCTCTGAGATGAGCTGCCAGGGCCCCACCAAAGCAGCACCACCTCTGTGCGTGCCAAGCAACACCCATGAAGGCAGGCTGGGGACAAGATGACCATGCCTGGGTGTCAGCACTTAACCCCTGCAGACACCTCAGGCTCTGTCTGTCCCTGTCCTGCCCACAGTGTCACCTGACTCACGTCACGTACCCTGCACCCATCAGATGTGGGTGAGCCAACGTTCTGGAGCTGGCACGAGCTCCAGCCCAAGCCCCAGCTTCCACCCCACAGCAGGATGGGTCTCTCCCAACCCCTGCAGTGTGTCTGCACTAGGACAGGGCAGAGCTACTCCATGTTTACTGCCAAGGAGCTCAAACCCACAGCACAGTTCAGCCATCTGACCAGGCCACCAGTCCCATGCTCCTGCCCTCCTTTCCTCAGCCCTGATCCAAGCCAGGTGGGACAGGGCTGACCACCCTGGGGGGGAGGGCTGCCAGCATCACAGCCTAAGCACAGGCTGCTGGTGATGCAAATTTAGAGCAGCATGTTATTTTTCTACTTCTCTCAAGTTCTGCCCCCAAGGCTCTAACCCTTCTCCCAAAATGAGGAACCATCCCTATGGTCAGGATCCCAGCTTGAGCATCATCTCCGTGGGAAAGCGAGATGCACACTCAACATTTTCTCCTTTAACTTGATATAAATAAATACCTGTGTTTGCCAACCACTTGCCTGCCTCAACATTTTACATTGGCTGATATCCTGTCTACATATTTTTAAACATTTCTTTAATTTTATCCACTGTTTGGACACATGCCACCAAGGCAACAAACTGATGCTGCAGCAGTCTGCACCACATGAAACAAAGCAACATTAGTTTGGCAGTTAAGAAAAACTGACACAACCTTAATTACAAACACAATAATTTCAGGGGCAAAGGAGTGGCTTCATGAAAAAAAAAAAATAGCTACAGGCTATTTTTAAAGTCCCACATAAAAATGCTATCCAAGTTCATTTTTCACTTTTGTTAACCTAAAAAAATCTAATAAGAGTTACCACTTTAAGTTATGCACAGACATAGGGAAAATAAACAGATATACAAATTAAAATATTATTTCCTTGGCACAAATTCAAAAAGCCTTTAAAAATTGAAATTTGGCAGACAGGGATTTTCTATTTATAGTCAAAGCAGAGGCAACCACTAAAGCTCAGGCTAAGATTCAACTTCCAGTATAAACCATCCTCTTACAGTTTCTCACAGCAAACTCTTTCAAGAAAATTCCTTTGGGAGAAAAGTTTTTCCAGAGCCTGGTGTCATCTGCCTCTAACCCCAACCCTTTATTTACAAAGAAAAATTTCCACAGTTGTTTTATCCATTTACAGACAAAACCACACCTCTGCTTCTGATAAAGCACTTTTGTGCACAAACCAGTAAACCGATTCTATTCACACTTAATTTAACTCCCAATAAGGGAAAATAGGTCAATCATTTTAAAGTTACATGCAATGCCCTTTTTACTTTGTTTTGTTCCAGGGATACCCTCCAGTGGAGACTCCTGAATCCAGTCTACAGTGATGGAAAAAACAGACTCGTGTGTGCAGCTAAGGACTTGGGTTTAGTGTTTAATTGAGATTCTGCAGCAGTGGGGTGTGACAAAGAACACAAAAGAACAAGGACTTCTGGAGTCCAACTCACAAATCCTTCAGGAGCCCAAGTTCAAAGCCCAAGAGGGACTTCTAAGCAGAGACCATTCAGGAACAGCCAGGGCGTCCTTCTACCTATACACAATCAGCATCGAGCTCTAGAAAGCAGGCAGCATGAGCAGAACCATCTCCATACAGAAGGGCAAACAAATTACAACTGCAGAGACAGTTGTTTTGTTAAAGAGGGAACGTGGGGCTTAGCCTGAGCCATCAGCCTTTAAGTTACCTGTTGTGAGAGGTCTTTTTAAAGTACTTAAAGTATTTTATCAATGAATTCGAAAAAAAATAAACGGAATGTGCCACACTGTTAGCAGAAATATATGAAAAAGAACCTTTACTGCAAGATAAATTGGTGCTAGTAACTAAACTCCCCTGAGTTTTCCCAAATTAACAATATAATTAAAACCACAAGTAACAACTTACATGATATCTATATAATCTTAAGCGTCGTACCAATTACAGATATTCTAGTAATAGATCGGCTGATTTGACACCTCAGAGAATTCCAAACTCTGGAAAAATAAGGGAATTACTTTTGTGTCTGAGTGAAGAAGCAGAGTACTGCAGAACATGCCCACTGTTTTAATTTAACCCTCATCAGTGCTTCCTGCCACCCCAAACCTGTGCCCCCACAGCAGAGAAGCTCAGAATTCACACTGGTGTTCAAACCATCGCTATTTCTATACTACAAATCTAACAGTCTATTGCATCACCCTTCTATCCTTATTTTTTTCCAAGCCATACAATGTTCACACATGAACTATTTATGGAAGTATGTAAACACATACCCTAAAAGTGATACTTAATATAGAACATATATCTGAAATAGTTATTAAATGCTTCCTACATGACATAACAAAAAGCTTTCCAGTAGCCACCAGTAAGTAAATAAATAGAAGAGCTATCTCCTGATATGTAAACATTGCACATATATATAATTTTACATGTATTTGCAGTAATACAAAAGGTAGTTTTAAGCCTGTATGAATGAGTATCTCATTACTAAAGGTAAGGACAAAATCAGAGGTGATTCAGTTGCTGTGGTTTTACAACTTACAACTTATCACCTGAGCTGTGCTAAATTAGTCTGTCTGGTCCTGGCCAAATGCAACTGTTAAAGAGAAATATTCTCCCCCTTTACACAACTTCCAACATTAATTCACATCACCTCTTTTTGCAATGGACTAAGAGCATACACACAGTCATTTACTTCCAATTAATAGGTCACTGATAATTTATGGGGCTCATTTGCTGGCAACTCCCTGATGTTTCTCTAAGTATTAAGAACAGGTACCTCTAAAGATTGTACTAAATAAAGCACCCTTCAGAATTAGTTCGTTACTTGCTCACACCAACACAGAGATTTAAAACTGTCACAAATACATTAACATAAATTTTAAAGCCCTCATTCTACAAATGCTTACACACAGAGTTAACTTACATTGACATTTGTGGCCCACTATCAGCCCCTGGATAATCCCACCAGCACCTCCCTGGCCATCCCAGAACTCTGTCAGTCTAAACCACCTGAACATTTTTCTTCTTTTTTCCCCGATTCAAATGCTCACTCCATGCTAATGAAACAAAATGTGTTAGCATTCCTTAAAATTCTGCTTCATTAGCATGGTTCCTCTACTGTGGTCTGTCAAAAGCACTTTATGATCTCCTGGAAGAGAAAAATAGAGCTTTTTAATTTCTCAACAGCCACTCAGACAAGGAAAGGCAAACAACGAAAACTATTTACAAGATCTAAGCCTGACTTAGTACAAATAAGTTACTGATTGTTTCAAAAAGTAATAGTCACCAAATAATTTTGAAATTGTATCTTTAAGTATGATGTACTAAAATATATTAGGAAACTAATTCATGTATTAATTTGCTAACTGTATAGAAGCTGGATTTATAAAAAGGAACATTGCCTGTGAAATTGGATTCCTCAGAAATAAAACCTCTTTTTTTTTTTTTATTAAACCAGACCATCCAAGTTACAAAGGTATGCAGTATCAGCCCACATGGATCAAGCTGTATTTTACTCACCACACTAGAAAGGTTTCTGAAATCATCTGTAAGCCACTTGAATTGATTTAACTGGAGACATGAGATATTTCTCAATTTAGCTTATGGCAGCCAGCAAAGGAGAAGCTCAGTTGCTGAGCTGAGATCAGAGCAGACACCTCCACCAGGTCCTGTACACGAAATAAATTTCCTGGCGTTCTAAACGCTTCTCTCCACATCACACTTCAAGCAAGAGCCCTTACATGACTCTGACATCCTGAGCATCCTCAGCCCCTCCCTGCTCAGACACCTCAGGTGGCCAGCTCTCCCTGACTCACTGGATACCCTCCACAGAATTTTAGCACGGCTGCACTTGGATCACAGCCCAACACTGACTTCCACACGCCTCTCCCTTCAGTCCTGGCCTTGATAGGGCTTTGGTGTTCTGAATAACAACAACCTCACAGCCACCCATGTCCCTGTCACCTTCCCTTCTCACCCTGACTCATGTACTGGCTCCTCTCTCTGCTCTCACAGGCATCTGTCCAGCTCGAGACAGACACAAGGTTTATGCCAGCCACATATTACAGAAATTAAAAAAAAAAGAAAAAAAAAAGAAAAGCTGCAGGCAGTACATTCAGGACATTTATCTCTACGCATAAATCTTTAATTTTTCCAGAAAATTATCACCTCAGTCATTCAAAGAGCTGTAACAGGGTCCCCAGGATATAAGCAAAGGACCCCATTTATGAAAGCCCCTGCAGCATATACAACTGGTAAATGAAGCTCTGGTAACAAGTCTTATCTTCCTTCCCAAAACACTATGTGGTTGTGAGAAAAAAACATTCACCCCAAAAACAAGCTATTTAAACCCATTCCGGCCTTTCATTCCAATTTCTTCTAAATGAAGCTTTACTGCTTCTGAAGTTCATCACAAATAAGTTTTTTAGCAGACAGTACTTTATGGAACTGAGAAGCTGTATTTTTTACGCAAAAAGCAGTTCAATTTAAAGATAAAGTGGGCAAGTCAAAGCAGCAAAATGCAAATGTTAAGAAAGATAAGCTGATTTTGTTTTAATTCTATGGAAGAAGTGCCTAAGATCTTCAAACAGTCATAAGGACTGCACAGTATTAGATAATGCACAATGGACAAGTATTACAAGAATTATTCTTACTGAAGATAACACAAAATGTATAAGGCAGAGAAAGCATGCAAGAGGTGAATAAAAAGATGAAGGGGCAGAGTATTTAAAGGTTAAAAAGACAGAGGCAAAGACAGGTGCATTAAACAGACACAAATGTGAGGACTGAACTAAATAAAAGGACTGGGTTTATTAAAAGTTAATTTCTGCTACCTCCACGGATGATTACATAGAAAATAACAATTTGACTAATTAGCTAATATTTGTACAGTACTTTGAATATATAAAGTGATATATAAGTTAATATAATTTCAATTAGACTGGAAATGAGATAGAATTATCAGTGCATTTATTAATATTTAATAAGTTCGCTTTTAACAACAGCAACAAGCTTTACATTTTAATTGTGTGCTTCAAAACATAAATCTAGAAGGCCCTGCAAAATGACTACAAAGTTTTCTCTACCAACATTACCAAAAACCCACTCACATTAAAAATAACAAGCATTGCTTTTTAACCAAACTGACACCCAAATTAAGAACTCTTGGTTGGAAGATGAGTGACAGCACGCATGGACAATACTTTGTCACTTTTTCCTTCCAAAACAGATTCCCCTTATGACCAGGTCGTGAATTTTTATGACCTGGAGATACTTCACATTTTTGTGAACCTCCTCCTAAGAGCTACTCCTGCAGCTCAGAGCAGTGGAAGAGGACACAGCCTCCAGGCATGAGGGCTGGTGCTCTCCAGCTGATGGACAACAGGGCGAACTGATCCAGTCCCCCAGCTGCACTGCCAGGACCAGAAATAGAATCCTTCTCAGGGAAGGGCTGCCACCCCTTGCTGAGGGTCTTCCCCAAACATTCCCAGGAATTCCCTATCAGGATTTCTTACAGAGCATCACTCCTGCATCCTCATCCACACATTCCTGTCCCCCCCAGGCAGACACACATCATGTGGGACCTTCCCTTGCAGATTTCTGCCACGGGCACCAAAAGTAAACCCAGCTTCCAATGGTCTGTGCTTCCCCAGGAAGCCAGCTGGGAGCTAAATCAAACCACACAGCAGAACCTGCAGGCTGGAAGTGTCAGCATTATCTGGACTCATGTTGGGTTTCACTTCTGGAGCTGTCAGGGCAAAGCCATCAGCAGAGAGCACAGCATCTAACACCTTCATAAAACACAGCAGTAGCTACTCTTTACCAACCAGAGTAACTATAATTAAAAGGAAATAAAACTGCACATCAAACTGAGAAGCAAAGGAATTTTTAAGAATGTGAAATAAGTTCTTATTCATTTAGACAAATTCTATTTGATGGCATTTTGAAAGGAATTCTTGAAAGAAAAGGAAAAAACTAGAGTGCAGAAAGAGTTATTCAAAGGTATTTTTTTTATTTGCCTTCGTTAAATACTATATAACGTGCTCTTATTTGAAAAACATCAATCAAATTTATAGATTCGTGATAAATAGTTGTAATTATAGCTGCCTGAAAATAATTCAGCTGTCACGTTTACCCTGTCAAAGTAAATAAGGCTGTCATTTTAGTTGATGTGTGTGACTTGAGTAAACATTTCAAAGCATGAATTCTGAAGTAAGATTTTCTCGCTTGAAACAATTGCTCAAATTAATTTTCCTTCCAACTCTAATTTATTATGCTTATTTTCTTAGTAAGTACAAACTCTTTAGCTATTTAACCAAAGCATCTTGGAGTAGATTGTGGTGCATAACTCATTAATCATACAAAATGCTCAACTAAACCACATCACCTCTTGGCCAGAGAAAAAAACATAGCATTGGTACTGCTCCATCCTTTTAGTTGTAGTACCTTGAAACATTTAAAACACTTTAAATTTATCCCTATATCACCCATGCATAGTTGGAAAATAGCATCATTCCTGTTCCACTAATGAAGACACAGGATAAAAACATTTTCTACAATTAATAAGTGAATATTTTAAACAAGTATCATGCTCAGTTGGATGTGCTTAAGCTGATCCCAGCAAGGTGAAGAGAGACACTAAGGAAGCTTTCTAAAGACAGACCTTGGGGGAATAAACATCAGAATATATTGGTGATAGAAGAATTTCCAGCTGTGGGCAACAGAAATCATGGCATTTCAGGTAATTTTTAAATCAACCTATGGGGAAAGAGTATGTTACAACTTTTCAAAAGTAAAATGACAGAAACTGGGTACCTGCTTACATCATTCAACTATGGAAAATACTAGTTGGACTTTAAAAAAATAAACACACAAAAGGTACTTGGAAAATTCCCATTTTCAGGGGATCCTTCACTGAACTTATCATTAGATTCATTGTGCTGTCTTCTATTTATTAGCAGTGCAACACCAACAAAAATGAACACTTCAGCAAAATATTTTGAAAAGTTCTGTTCAATAACAGCTTAAAGACATGACTTTTCATCACTTGGCTTCTGGATTAATGAAAAAAAAAATCTCACAGTAAACTGTCAGCTTTGAGAATCAATAAATTATTTTTTCTGAGGACATGACAATACTGTTAATATTACTGACACAGCATTATTTTGTCTTCAAGTCTTCACCTGTTAAATAGGCACAGTGCTCTTTATCATCTTTGCTAAGCATTCAAGGCCTTACATAAGAGGTGAGGTGTTAGTACTTTAAAATGACCAGCTAAAACATATACTTATTTGATTCATGGCACTTATGAAAATAACCTGGTTTTCTCCAATATACATTTATTTTAGACTATATCACTGTTCAGTACTGTAAACCAAAGATAAAAGCAGTAAGACTGCACTGACCTTTTCCTTAATGTAGACTCACAAACCTTCACCACCCTGATGACCTCTTTAACAGTCCGTCGGAAATCATGCATTCTTGCTGCCACTAGCAGAGCTAGAGAACAAGCAGGGAAAGTTAATATCAAAAAGAGGGAAATTTCCTGAAGAAAAGCAGAAAACAGTCAGGTTACTATACCCTCTCTTTGTCCCTGCCTTCAGCTAAAGAGCTGTAAATGCCTATGCCCAGGTGTGTCCCTGAATACAGGTGATGGGGACTTGACTTCACAAACTTTGCTTTCTACAAGCAAAGAAAGTGCTTTCTTTGCACTAAGCTGAGTGCAAGTTGCACCCTGAAAAATTCTGTGCTTTAACATTTGGGAAACCATGGTTATCTACAGCACAAGAATATTTCAATGATCACTTATTTTCGGCTACCATCTTTTTAGCAGAATTCACTGAATTCTGTCCCGAATAAAAAGATCTCCAAAGAAACACTGAATGTGCCTAGGCTGGGCTCCTCATTGCTGCCACTACTATCCCTGTCTTGCTGGTGCCCAAGTGCTCTCCTGCAAGACCCTCTTCACAGCCAGGGAACCAATTGCATTTACATGGTGTGTTTGGATTCAGAGCACCAGCTCTGTTTTGAAGTACCACCTCCACTCACCATACAGTAGCTCACTGCACAGAGCAGTTTTAAGCATAAAAAAGTGGTTTTTTTTATAGAGGAAACTAAACCAGAGCTCCACTTCTGGTTAAAGTGCTCCTAACAGGAACATCATGGCTGAACTAACAACTGGTCATTTGAACTATGTGTGGCACAGACTTTTAAGCCAAGGAACCAAACTAAATCCAGTCCACAGTCCAACACGTGAGCTGCATATTGCATGGATGGATGGAGGGGGCTCAGCACCACCTGCTTCCATCTATTGATCTGTGTCTGTTGAATTAAATTACTTGCTTGTGTGGATACAGCCCATGTAGCACATCAAAGAGCAGCCTGCTCTCCCACAGCCTATATTCAAATTGTAGCAATGTGCAGCAATCAAGTGCTATTAACAAAAAGGGGCTAGAAATGTCAAAAAAATTGCATAGTCCTGGGCTCTCAAAGGTTTGAGCATTACTTCTCATTCATGCATAAACATGTAAGATCTTTCAAATAAAATAAAGCACATGCATGAACTCTGTGACTACCTACACTCTTCATTACTCTGACCCCACTGGCTACTATCTTTTAACCTGGCCCTCCAAAACCCATAGGTTTTATGCAGGCATCATGACAGCGATGGATCTTGGAAAAAGATAAAGAAAGAGAGAAAAATAGGTTCACAAAACAGGTCAAAGAGGGCACTTCTTGCATAAGACTTTGTGTAAAGACACAAATCAAAGTGCTTGTACTAATGGTGTCATTTTAGCTGACAAAAAAAACCTTTCACTAGCTAGAGCCTGCAGAGTTGGGGCAAGAAAAGCACCAGAAAGGAGCTTAAAAAAATTCAAACTGTAAGCTACAAAGAGTCTGAGCAAGTACTGCAGGAGCAAGGGCAAAAATGAAATTATAGTTTCAAAAACTATTTCAATGAAGACCTATATAATCTGTAGATGCCTGACAGAACAAAACCCCTAGAAGGTGGATATCACCAATGAGAAGGGTAAGTCCTCATTTGTTGCAGGCTTTCCCATCCCAAAGGGGAATGCAGGGAAAGGGACACAGGCAGGCTCTGACACACCTGCCCCGCAGAGCCCCGAGGGCCGGCGCCCGGTGTGCATCCAGTCCCTCTTCATCCTCTGCAGCAGCCTCAGAGCCGTCATGGACACCTCGTGGTTCTTATCCCCAAACTCCAGCATGTGTGCAAAACGGGGAATGTACAGACACGGATCTGCAACAGAAAGTAACAGAGTTATGTCTAACCCTAACATCGATTTGGGAAATGCAGTGCAGCGAGGCTGCTGTGCTTGCCCAGCTTCACCTCAGCAAAAACAGATTGTGCTGCTGGGCAGATCCTCTACCACTAAGCTTTAGAAGCACTTTTTTAGATAACCTAAAACAAAATGATTTCTTGCTCTCTAGACAGGAGATCTTTAAAGCACTGCACAAACATTCTTAGACGCTTTTCAGCATCCAAGGCTACACGTGCTGACTGTGACATGTGAGCAGTGTTACTGGTATCAGGGATATGATGCCCAAAGTGAAGCATTTACAAAAGCTTTCACAGAATGAGGACATGATTTAGGCCCAAAACTTCAAACATCTCTCAAAAAGTAACAAGGCAACTTGCATGTTTCATCTCAAACCTAACTACCAACTAACTTTGAAAAAAATTCATTTGCTTAAAATCCTCCCTAACAAAAATTTAGTTACCTTCGAAGATAATTCCAGCTGCTTCTCAGACTCATATTCCAAGAATACAAAACACTGTTTATTACAGACACTAAGGCAGACTTCCATCAGCATAAAGTGCTGGAACCCAATTAACATCATTAGCACTATGACAATTTACCTCGGCCACAGATCTGCCTCCAGATGTATAAACTTATTTCAAGCGTTGGTGTTAACAGCTTCAAACTAACCAAAATATGTCAGTACAGATTGTGCTCTGCCTAAACCAATTTATAATTTATCAAACAATCTTGTAAAAGCTACACTTAACACATGTTTACTCTTAGTTGAGATATCAATTTCTCATTTCCTGCCAGCCTTTTATCACTTGACCGAAAATCCATGATGTACGGTAAATTGTTAACTATTAGTCTCAACTCAATTTCCTCTGCTGATCCCCTACGTGGGCACTTAAACTGATAAAGATGAAAACTCAGCTCAAAATACGGTAAAAATCTTAGGGATTTACAACTAATCAAAGTAGTTTCATTTAGCATCAAGTTCTAACAATGATGCCCTGTTGCTATCCATAATTACCAAGATCACACCATAGGTGATAATGCCTGTCAGCCCTGCAGAAGCATTTAAATGAAAGCACTTATAAAGCAAGAACTTCCAACCACAAACTCCCTCAAAACTGAAGAAATTCCAGGCTGCAGTCCCCTCCCAAACATGACCTGAAAAATCAAAGGTTTAGGAGAACTTTACCAATCCCCATGATTCTAAGGACAGGTGTTCTGCACTTCCAAGTGCGACTTTATGAAGCTCCACTCTAGAGAAATGACATCTTCAAATTAAACAACAAAAAACCCAACTTTTCAGAAGCCAGAGCCTGGGGTTCAACATACATTTAAACTTTGCTCTTGGCACTACAGGGACATGTAGCAATGCCTGGTTTGCTTCTCCATCTCGTCTTATCCAGAGAGTGCACAGCTTTAGCTCCTGCAGCTGCCAGAAGGAAGCAGACAGTATCCTGGCCACATACTGCTTTGAATATACATCACTTATTTCCATCCCCCCACGAGGCTGAGAATTACAAGGGTAAGGAATTCCAACATCAGTTCAAAGGGAGATAACTGAGTATCTCCTCTGGGTCTGGCCCTTATTCTTGCCCAAGCCACCGGCAAGAGCCATACCCATGGCATCTATCACCAGCTTCAGGAGGTGTTTCTTTATTTCTCCATTCATTCTTTCAACCCAGCCCGAGTTCTGGGGGTGCCAGGGGATATGGAGGCTCCATTGTATTCCTAAAGCAGTCATAACCTCTTGAAGGATCTTTCCTGTAAAAATGAGTTCCCCTATCTGAAGTCCATTGCTTTCACAATCCCATATCTTGGAATTATTTGTTCCAAAAATACTTTAATAACTAATTCTGTAGTTGCTGAAGCAGTTGGAAATGCTTCTGCCCACCCTGTTAGCTGATATACTATCACTAGAATATATTTAAACCTTGCCACTCGGGGCATTTTGGTAAAATCCACCTGGGCCCTTGGAAGGGACATACGGCCCAAGATCTCCCTTCCCTGGCAATTTTCTTTGTAACCCTGTTATTGGTTTTAGCACAAATCAAGTAACCTTCAATAACTCGCTTTGAAGAGGTACAACAATTACACTTACCATTGTTAGGGGTACCCTCTAGAAATTGGACTCAATTGATAATAGTAGTACACAATGCAAACAAATAGGCTCACCTTTAGGAAAACCCCCTTTTCAGTTATCACTCATCAATCAATCCATTATTTATGTGGAGTCAAACTTTACAGGACCAAACTTTAGCCAGTTTAATAATACTACCAATGGGACCAGAATTACAGTCATCCTATTCACCACATACCTCACCAGATTGCAGGAGCAACTCTCAGCTCTCTTTCTGGAGCTGAGTTTCAGAGCTGAATTTTGGGAGCATTTACACATTTGCATTGTAGCTATTCAGACATTTGTGCTGGCATTCATGCCCACAGGTCATTTGACAAAACATTGCACATCGTTAATTTGAATTCTGAAGCTACCAAACAGTCAGAAAATGAATACGTGGGTGGGTTTTAAATAGCAAGCCTTAAAGAAACCCCAAAAAAGTAGGACAGTGAATATATAAATCAGAGGCTAAGCCCAGGTTAGCATATACAGGTCCTGCATGGATACAAATATTTGAAAATAAATAAATAAGAACTGTTAAAAGCTGAAAGCCCCAAACACATTGCTTGGTTGCAGGGGTACCAAACCAGCACGGGTGCACCGGGGGTACCCTGCTCGCAGGAGGGTCCCCTTTGGCTTCGGGTGACCTCTGGGGCTGCAACCCCTCCACACTCGGGCAAAACCCCGTTGGTTTTCCTCAAAGGGGATGTTGGGGGCCATGAAGCAGATCACAATAAAAACATTATTTCATGTTTTAAGAACGGAGCATGTGTTTTGCTGAAGACTTTCCCTTCTCTCCTGATCCCAACTCTGACTTGGAACCTTGGACTTTTGGAAGAAGTTTGATACCACACAGTCTCTAAGAGGGATGTAAGAACAATTTCGAGTTGTGCTCGANNGGGGGCGGGCCCCGCCGAGAAGCGAGAGCCGATCCCCACTGCATGTCGCCCCCGGGGAACGGCCACAGAGGGGGCGACAGTCCCGGCAGAACGATCCCGGAGGATGGGCGGGACGGCCCGGGCAGGGATGGGCACGGCGGCTGCGGGGAAAGGGGAGGAAGCTCAGCAGCATCTCTCGGGCCGAGCCCCCCGCGGCCCGGGCGGCGGCCCCCGGGGCAGCGCGGCT